>MU696108.1:67721-81851 GCA_026770625.1 Nicotiana glauca | reverse complement strand
TCGAGGTAGCCCAGCTGGCGTTCGCAGGCCGAAGTCCCTTTCCTTTATTTCAGTTTGTTTTCATTGCACCGAAACAAACATATGTATTTTGTCATATTCAGACTTGTTTGTAGTATTCTATAGTAGTCCGTGAGTAGTGACACCGGATGCTGGGTAGAGGTGTATTTTGAAACTTCCGTATTTTTATATTATTTTTATTAAAACTAAAGTCTTTCGCACTTATTTAGTTATTGTTAGAATAATATGTTGTTGAGGGTGGATAAAAAAATATTGTATTGTTTGGATGGACTAGCTACATTAGTAGGCGCCATCACGACACCCGATGGTAGGATAAATCCGGGTCGTGACAAAAGAATAAATTATTTTTTTTGCAAATTATGAATGGATCAATAATTATCCCGATGCTCTTATCCATCACCTTCCACGAACCCATTCGGACCACTGTCCACTTCTAATATAACTCAAATATAGTCTGTCACCTAAGGAAAAACCTTTTCGTTCTGAAACAATTTGGGCATCTCACCCAACCTTTCCCATGTTAGTTACTAAAGTTTAGAATGATCAACCATTTCTTCTTCCAGTTATTGACCAATTTACTGAAGAATTTCAACAGTGGATCAAGTCCACTTTTGGAAACATTTTTAAACGTAAGCATAAATTGTTAGCTCGATTAGGAGGGATCCAATCATAAATGAACTATCCTACAAATTTGTTCCTACAGAATATGAAACATGAATTAATCAATGAATTCAAACAAATACTAACGCAAGAGGAAAAATTTTGGAAATTAAAATCGAGAATTAATTGGTTAAATGATAGCGATGCCAACACACGTTTTTTCATCTATCAACCCTTAATTGAAGGACATAATCGAATAACTGCTTTACAGGATGATCGGGGTAATTGGATTACTGATCAATCTCTTATCAAAGTCAACATTACTAACTATTACGATACACTCTTCACTACACATTCCACCCTTTTCCTACAGACACCATTCAATTCAACCGTATCTCGTCACTAAGGTAGAAAGACAACAATTAGCTCTACCCCTTTAGGATCATGAAATTATTAGTGATATCAACTCCTTCAAGCCTCTTAAAGTGCCAGGCCCTGATGGCCTACATCCTTATTTCTATCAAAAATATTGAAATACGGTTGAAAGCTCTGCTAAATACTTTTGCCATACAGTTTTTAATAATTATAAGATAAATCCCTCCATCAACAAAACCTTCATTTACTTAATTCCAAAAAATAAAACAGCGTCTACAATTTCTCAATTTAGACCTATAAGCCTTTGTAACGCAATTTATAAAGTTACTACTAAAATTATCTCTAACATGCTAAAACCAATTCTCCAGCACATTGTTCATCCCACTCAATCTAGCTTCAAAAAAACCGTCGTGCTACTGACAATGTCATCATTATCCAGGAATTAATGTCTCGTTTCCAAAAAATGAAAGAAAACAACATCTTACATGATACTCAAACTTGATCTTGAGAAAGACTTTGACCAACTAGAATGGTCATTTATTCACTACACACTAGTCACCCTTAACTTCCCACCAAATTTTATTAAACTTATCATGTCTTGTGTTACAACAACTTTAACATCAATCCTTATTAATGGCAATCCAACGGATTATTTTAATCCAATAAGGGGCATTCGTCAAGGAGATCCTCTATCGCCATATTTCTTCATATTATGCCTTGAAATGCTATCTCGCCAAATCAACACGGCAATAGATCATTGTGCTTGGCAACCAATTCCTATATCTCCAAAAGGACCTTCACTATCACACCTATTTTTTACGGATGATATTATCCTAGTGGCAAAAATAAGTCCATCTGGTTGTGACTCCATCATCAATACTATATAGAAATTCACAACCCATTCTGGCCAAACACTAAACTTTCAAAAATTAAAATATTTTTCTCAAAATCATGCCCTTTAAATGTAAGAACTTTTGTTGTAGAGCTATTCCATATGAAAGAGGGAAAACAATTTGGTAGATACTTGGGCTTTTCCATTTTTATTAAAAAACTAACAACAAATGATTTCTAATTTTTATTAGATAATTTTAAAAATAAATTAGCTGGGTAGAAAATAAAATTCTTAACAAGGGCTGGTCGCAATACTCTTATCCGCTTATCCCTCAACTAACTACCCAACCATATCATGCAGTATATCACAATCCCTAGCAATATTCTATCTTTTTTAAATTGATACAAAAGAAATTTTCTTTGGGGTACAACTCAGCAAAAGAAAAAACTTCACCTCCTTAAGTGGGACAGTGTTGCTCAACCACTTGACCATGGGCATACAAAAGCTTTCCACAAAAAATAAAGTGTTACATGCAAGTCTTGCATGGCGACTATTCGAACAACCATAACAACTTTGATCACAAGTTCTAATAAATACTTACATCCGTCCTCATAAGGCGCCAAACCGTTCCCCTACTTTCATATGGAAAAACCTCATAAATGGGTGGTCTTACTGCCGTTTGGGTTATAAATGGAATCTCACAAACGGAAAACATATCAAATTTTGGACAGACCCATAGCTTACTCATAATTTTACACTAAGTTCCTGCCTACATAGTCCTTTCACACCCAATGAACAACACAAAAGGGTATCTGAGTATTATTATGAAAATAAATGGCACTTTAACAAACTCCCACGTGATATCCCCACTGAGTTAAAGAATACAATCTACAATATTTATATGCCACTTCACCACCTCAATTATAATCAGATCTACTGGGATCTAACAAAAGATGGTCTCTTCTCTGTTAAATCCAGCTACAAATCACTAGCTACAATTGAAAATACTCAATACTCTTGCAAATGGATTTGGAAGCTCAAAATTCCATCTAAAATATCTTTTTTTCCTATGGATCCTTTCACACAATTGACTACCTACTGCTACATACCTCTTCTAATTAGGTATCATCACTTCCAATATTTGTAAGCAATACCAAATGGATCCAGAAATAATTCCGCATATCTTCCTCAAATGTCCAAAAGTAACCCTCAAATGTCCAAAAGTAACCCAACTATGGACACATTTAAACATAACCCCTCCAACTCCTTCCAATACGCCTCCTACAGGAACATCATCAAATATTTCTCATAATTCATAATGTCTATATAACCTCGTACATATGCCCACAATCAATTCCATATAACATCCCAAATACCAACTTTATTTCCTTTGCACTATGCCATATATGGAATGTTCTTACATACTGGATAATCAAAATATGAACATTAATATTCATTTGATTCAAACTACGGTTGCTGAATACTTCTTACGAACCCCACATAACAGCTTAAAAAAATAAACTATACCTCTTAATATCAAATGGAATCCCCCATCATCACCTTACTATAAACTAAGCATCGATGGTGCATCTTCCCCTGCTCAAAACAGCTATGGAATAGGAGGTGTTTTTAGGAACACAGAGGGACACTGGATCATGGGCTTCGCAGGAGGATCGCCTCCAGCAACTGCCATCCAAACAGAACTACTAGCATTACTCGTGGGGTTGCAGCTTGATGTGTGTCACCAGTACACACCACTTATCATCGAAACAAATGCATACGACATCCTGAGTATGTTAAATACGTCTAACATGCATCAAACTAATATTTTAAATGACTGCAGGTTATTGCTTCAACAAATGGCTAGGCCTCCTCTACAACATATCTATGGGGAGCAAATAGTGTTGCAGATAGTCTAGCTCAATATGGGGCCAAGCAAGCAGTTACCAATAGTTGCATGTCTTTTGTCACACAACCACCTTTTGTCGCAACTTTCTACAATCAAGATCTAGCGAGAACAATGCACAGGAGACTTGTTAACATGAACAAACAACTTAACCCTACTTTGTCTCCCGTTTGTAATAATAATGTTTCTTGTAGTAATGCACCCCATATAGGGGCACTTGTAGTAGCTTCTAATAGTACTAGCTCTAGTTTACAAACTAACACTCCTATCAGGCATCTAGCTCCTTGTACTAATATAAGATTTTAATATTTTAATATAATTCTTTCTTTCCGACCAAAAAATAATTCAATGATAGAAGAGTATATCGTTATTTGTGTTCTTCTTAGGAAACATGTCTGAATACATATTGTTTATAGGATATTTAATACTTTTCCCAAAAAAAAATTCTAAATTATGTTAAAATATGGGCGAATTCATAATTTAATCTTTATATATGGGTTCTACATTCAGTGTTCTTAATATAAGACCATTTATACTCTTAAAGTTATTTGGTATATGTAATTTCTTGCAATTTCAGCAAATTTTTACACTTAAGTTTATGCTCCACATCAAGAGTATTATATTAAGATGAACGTGATATTATTACATTTGATCCGCCCCCGAATTGAAGGTGTTTGTCAAAGATCAATTTTATGAAAAACTGTCTAAATAAATACTAATGCAAACTTTTTAAGAGAAGTTTGACCTAAATTTTACTCTCATAAATCATAAATGCTCTAAACCCAAAAGAGATTTACTTAAAGGCTCTGAATGTCTGAATATATATATATATATTAGAGGATAACTGTTTATTCGGTGCAATAACATATTAAGCAAAAACACCTATAATTGGATGAACCCCAAAATCGGTGAATCGGGTACTAAGTTGGGCAATTCAGTTAATGAATTAAATAATATTGTCTAATTTTATGTATTACGTGAGAAGTTAGTGCAGAAGAAACCGTGTCAAACACATTAGTACACAATAAATTATGTAAGGATAAGCACTTGCTCTTCTTGTTCTTTAATAATAGGGGAATCGGGGACTAAGTTGGGAAATTCAGTAAATTAATTAAAGAATATCGTCTAATTTTATGTATTACGTGAGAAGTTAGTGCAGAAGAAACCGTGTCAAATACATTAGTACACAGTAAATTATATAATGATAAGCACTTGCTCATCTTGTTATTTTAAATAATTAAGGTGCAGGCCAACTTGCTCGACTAATGTGATAGGTTACTTGTTACTTTTCACCAATACAAACATCGAGTAATTTTGTCAAATAAAATTTAATTTGGGGTTAACGGAAGAAATCACCTAGTATTTTTATCTCTATTAGAATTTAAACATCACAACTCATGATTCTCAGCCTACTTTACTAATCTTTATTTACCTTGTTTTTACTAAATTAGAAGTCTTTCACATGAAATTATTACACAATAATTCCAACATCTTGCACTTTTTTTTCATCTCATGTTTCTTGATTCCATGCCCTACCTTAATCGAGTCCGGAACTAAAGTAGCAACTAGATAAACTCAAGCGATCAAAATAGAGGGAGGAAAAGGAGAACCAATTTATGTATAGAGTATGAAATACATGCGCAACACGCCATTTGGAAAACAGCCAAATTTAACGTCTGTTTATTAGGCTAGGGACGTATGGCGCATATATTTCATGCATTATACGCTTTCTTTTGAATTTTCTGGCTTTCTGAATCACTACCATGATAGTTGTACAACAAAATACCAACAATACATGTATAGCGCATGAATTACAAGCGCTATATGTTCATTTTTCTAACTTTTTCAATCACAACCCCCATAATAGTACCTCAAAGAACTTATAGTACGCATATTTGTCATGCCAAAGGCACTTTCTGTTGCTTACTTAACTCGGACTTCATTCTTTAAGAAGTTATTCTGGAGTGAATTTTAACCGAATTTACCGTTGTTCTTCAGCATCATTTATATTTCTCTTCGTCTTCATCAATCTATACAAATTTCCCTTTGTATCTTTCTACAATGACAGATGAGCGAAGACCAAAATCCCACCTAGTCGTGATGGTACCTAACTCCAACATACTAGGTAAGCCAAACAACGAATAATATAACTCAACTAAAAGGTCTTCAATAACAATGAACAAAATAGTTGAATTCCATACAATATTCCAAGGATGGTAGTACAACTCACGAGCCACTATGATTTTTGGATTACAGTATCTATTTAAAATATACATAAACATAAGCACGAATCCTAAACTATCAAGAATAAGTGGTAGCAATATTCGAAACTCAGGTACAACTTTAATTCTATCCTTCGTCATCCACAGCAGCTCAGCTCCAAGATCTTGACGCAAGCTGCAGAAGTCTAGTATGAGTACAATCGACCTAATATACTCAGTAAGTATCCTGACTAACCTCGATGAATAAGTGACGAGGTCTCAGGTCAGGGATACTCACTTTACATAACTTGTATAGCTCAATATCATATACATGTACCCAACAACAGCATCGAACTTAAGCATGAAATACATGTACCACCAATCAGCGCACATAGACAAGATGTGCTCAAGTCTCTTAACAGTTCAGAATATAAAGAAGATATGCATTTGATAGCAGATAACACATCAACACTTGCATATAGAAAAGATATGCACAAGTACTGTTCCAGTTTAACAGCTCAAACTATAGAGAAGATATGTGTCTGACATCATCAAATCATCAAAGCTTGTATATAGAGAAGATATGCACAAAATAATCAATAATCTTTCCACGGTTGCGTATAGAGAAAATATGCATGAAATATCAAATAATCTTTTAACAATTGCTTATAGAGAAGATATGCATGATTCAGTAAATCAAGTCATAAAGATCCACATATGGAGAAGATATGTACCGTGAATTACCTCATCAACGCACCTGATGCATGTGAGGGTAAGGGAATGAAGTCTCTTTGGCACGTATGAGTAACTGTCATGAATCGAAGTTTTAAAAGCCAAAAGAGAGATTTTTCTTGGTGATAATAGGCTATATAGTTATTATTTACACCTTAATTGCCCATGTTTTGTTGTTGTTTTATAATGTAAATTGCCAATAAAATACTTTAATTGGTGCTATTTGATTTCGCAGGGAATATTAGATGTGAGGAAGCAACATGAAGTATTTGGAGGCAATAATGTGAAGAAAATACCCACTCAAGAAGTACCCGAACACAACAGAGTAAAAAAGAAGGAACGCGGAGACAAAAAGCCCAGGCAGTGTTCACCGCGGTCCGCACCGCATTTTGAGGCAGTGCCTCCCGCGGTCGATGTCGCAGCGAACTGTTCACAACCCAGAAATTCAAGGGGCCAAAGTGCCAATTCGGGGAAATTTTTTGTAAAACACTGTAAGATGTAGAAACTCGCCCAAGATAGGAAGAGGATTATTTTGAGATTACTTTTGGAAGAAGAACAAGTGTGAGAGATCACCTAAAACATCATAGTTCTTTATCTCTTCTATTTTTCTTGCAATTTTTCCATTATGAATAATCTATTAGTTTTATCTTCCGTTGTTATGAGTAGCTAAATACTTTAACTTAAGGTTTTGGTGAAACCCGTTGGGGATGACTTGGTTGTTATATTAATATAGATTTGAATTGGTTGTTAATCTATATTTGTTCATCTACGTTTTGATTGTGGTTAGTTGAAAGGGCCATCAATTATCCGTCCTTATTTAGTATGTATCTGCTTGAGAGAGAGTGCATATTTAGGTGATTGTATGAACAACATCACTCCCGGAGTATAGACGAGAGTCATAACCGAGGGTTTAGAGGTTGGATTAGAGATAACGATACCGCGGGTGCAATCTAAGTGAATCGTAATGTGAATCTAGCTAGCGTAGCTTGAGAAAGTGCGTCTAGTAAATTATCATAATTGCTTGAGAAAGATTTATGATAGCTGGAGCATTCATGATTGATGGAGACAACTAAGTCTCAGTTATAAAACATATTTAACCAAGGAAGTCAACAACGGGTGAAACCATTACCTTAGATCTTATTCCAATTATATACAAGCAAGCTTAGTTAACTTTTAGCTTTATTTATTTTCAGTTTAGTTGTTAGATATATCATCAACTGTGAATCACAAAGTTTGGGGAAATTGATTGTGTGAATTTAGTAAGTCTGATAAGAGTAATTGATAGGTTAATTCTCTGTGGTTCGACTCTGGGCAGAATTACTCAGACTATATTTGCTACGTCCGTGTGTATCTTTTTATAAGGCATAGTTTGGCGTTATCAAATTTTGGCGTTGTTGCCGGGGAATTAACGGTGTTATCAATTACAATTGAAAGAACTACAAAAATTTGTAGTGTTGTCATTTTCTCTATACCCAATCTTTACATTGAAATTCTAACGTTTGAGCTCTTGTGGAATACAGGTGTATGCCTGAAGGACTCTCAGACCCCGAGAAAACATTCAGGGTATTAAACCGTGCCAAAAGAGAACACAACAATCCCAATAATCACACCTGCTCGAATTTGACATGGGTGAAGCAGACAATGTCGTTGGAAACATTGGGGATCCGCCAGCAAACCCCCAACGTGAGAGTAATGGCACCTCTTGTGCCCGAAGCTGCACTTTATGACTGGGCACAGCCCACAGCTGATAACCTGGCCACTGCCATAGGTGTTCCCGTAATCCAAGCGGAGACTTTCCAGATAACCAACAATATGCTGCATCTACTGTAGAATAAAGGATTGTTCTCCGGGTCATACATTGAAGACCCGCAGCAGCACTTGAAAAATTTTCTACCAATTTGTATGACCCAAAGGCAGCCGAATGTGACCCCGGAAGCTATCAAGCTACTACTGTTTACATTCTCTATGATCGGGGAAGCTCAGACTTAGCTAAATTCGCTCCCTATCAATTCCATAGCCACCTGGGAGGAATTAGTCAAGCAGTTACTAAATAAGTTATATCCGCCCAACAAGACTGCAAGACAGATTGATGAAATATTGCAGTATAAGCAGCAGCCGACTGAGTCCTTGCAAGAAATTTGGGAAAGATTTAAAGGGATGCTAGTGAAGTGCCCTCACCATGTCATTCCAGACCAGATACTTGGCCGGAGATTCTACATGGGATTAGCTGACAATTTAAAGGCAAATGTGGATGCTTCTGCTGGAGGTGCATTTTTTAGTAAGACATCCACCGAGTGCAAAATCCTTCTTAACAAGATGTCACAAAATTCGGGGTGGATGACTAGAGCAACAACTGGCACCCATAGTGCATTCAGTTCCTCTTGACCCAAATAATTCACATGCAGAGAATATGGCCACACTCATGACCCATATGAGCATATTGACAAAGAAGATTGATGAGATGGGTACAAAACATGTGCACATTGTTGATACAACAAATAGAGGACTGTGTACACCTTGTATTAATCAGTCTTATATGTGTTCATGGAGCGGAGAAGGCAAAAATCAAGGGGCGAGGAAAGATATGAATTATGTCAAGAACTATGGGAGTCAGAAATAAGGAGCACAGCAATGGAGAACGCTACAAAATTAGCAGTACAGGCCTAACATGCAATAGCCTGGGGGTATGCACCCTCAAAACCAAATGGTGCCAGTACCATATCAGAAACCACAGGGCTATCCACAGCAAAATCAGCAGCAACTACCATATCAACAACTTTCTCAGCAAGATAACAACATGATAGAAATCAGGGATATGCTTCAGCAACTCATTGGTAATAAAGTGCAAGAAAAGTTAGTAGTGCATGATTCAGCTATAAAGAACATTGAAACGCAGCTGGGACAGTTGTCCATGGCTTTGAACAACCGTCCTCAATGAACCTTGCCTGCAAACACTAACATAAACCCCAAGGAGCAAAACCCAAATCGGTTGATGGCAGTAGGTCTCCGGAATGGGAGAGATTTAGACAGAGAACAGGAGAATCTACAAGCTAGGAAGGAGAGTACGACAGTCACTCCAGTTCCGTTAGAGGTGGAGGAACCAACAAAGCTTACTGAAGTGGTGGGTGAGCAGAGTCAGGAGGAAAAAGGCAAAGAAAAGATAAATGAGCAAGCTGCAGAACAGATGGCACCTCTTGTGCCATAAAATTCCAACAGAGAGAAGCCATCAAGCAATGCACAAAGGGTGATACCTGCACCCTTCGCTCAGAGACTGGTTAAACAAAATAAGGAAGTTCAATACAAGAAATTCATGGAGATGCTGCATCAAATTCAGTTGAATATTCCTTTGATGGATGCTTTGAGGGAGATGCCCGGTTATGCAAAGATGATGAAGGATCTAATGTCGTGGAAGTTCGGTTTTCAGGATCTTTCCACTGTGACTCTGACACAGACCTGCATTGCAGCAGTGACAAGACTGATGGCCCAAAAGATGTCTGATCCAGGTAGCTTCATTATTCCGGGCACAATTGGGAGCTACGCCTTTGCAAAGGCATTATGTGATTTGGGGGCCAGCATAAATTTGATGTTGCTGGCTGTGTACACTAAATTGGGCATCGGCAGAGCTAGACCGACTTCTATGCTGCTATAGCTAGCTGACCGCACAATGAAAAGGCCAACTGGTATTCTGGATGATGTGTTGGTGCAAGTTGGGAAGTTCGTGTTCCCAGCAGACTTTGTTATTCTGGACTGCCAGGTAGATGAGGAGATACCTCTTATTTTGGGTGAATATTTTTGGCAACTGGAAGAGTACTGATCAATTGTGAGACTGGGGAACTAAAAATGAGACTGAACGATGAAGAAGTCATATTCAATGTTCAGCAATCTATGAGAAGACCCAGCGAATATGCTAATTACTCTTTAGTGGATGCAGTAGATGTGATTCTGCAAGAGGACGATGCAACCCTGACTGTTAACGATCCATTGGAAGCATATCTGAAAAATCTAGAAGAGATGGATGGTGAAGGGTTAGCTGAATGGGTCATGGAACTTGAAGGCCGAGGATTCTGGACAAGGGAACCTCAATTTGAGTCCCTTGAATTAGAAAAAAGGGCTACACCTCCAGCAAACCCATCAATAGAGGAACCACCCAAACTGGAGCTAAATCCACTCCCAAATCACCTCACGTATGTGTTCTTGGGCCTTGATTCAACCTTGCATGTTATTATATCATCCGGTTTGCTAGATGTGCAGGTAGAACAGCTCTTACAGGTACTGCAGGAAAATAAGACTGCCATTGGATGGACCATGGCAGACATAAAGGGTATCAGCCCAGACTTATATATGCATAAGATTCTCCTGGAAGAGGGGCACAAACCTTCCAAAGAACATCAGCGAAGGATTAACCCAAACATGAAAGAAGTTGCAAAGAAGGAAGTGATCAAATGGTTAGATGCGGGAATCATCTTCCCCATCTCTGATAGCAATTGGGTCAACCTTGTCTAATATGTGCCAAAAAGGGGGGGAATGACTGTTGTGCAACATGAGAACAATGAGTTGATCTCAACTCGTAATGTCACAGGGTGGCGGATTTGCATGGATTATCGGAAATTGAACACCGCCACCCGAAAGGACCACTTTCCCTTGCCTTTCATTGACCAAATGTTGGACAGGCTGGACGGGAGATTGCACTTTTGTTTCTTGGATGGATATTCGGGGTACAATCAGATATCAATAGCCCCCGAAGATAGAGAGAAAACATCCTTCACCTGTCCGTATGGCATCTTTGCCTTTCAAAGAATGCCTTTTGGGCTTTGCAATGCACCAACGAATTTTCAACGGTGCATGTTAGCCATCTTCACAGATATGGTGGAGGATATTATAGAGGTCTTTATGGATGATTTCTCCGTGGTGGGAGATTCATTCGAAGACTGTCTTCATAACATTAACAGAGTGCTCAAAAGATGTGTGGAGACAAACTTAGTGCTAAACTAGGAGAAGTGCCATTTTATGGTACAAGAAGGGATAGTCTTGGGACATCGAGTGTACAGTAAAGGAATTGAGGTCAACCGTGCTAAGTTTGACATGATTGAGAAGCTACCACCACCCACTTCAGTCAAGGTGGTGAGAAGTTTTCTTGGACACGCCGGGTTCTACCGGCATTTCATCAAAGATTATTCCAAAATTGCTAACCCATTATGCAAACTCCTTGAAAAGGATAAGCCCTTTGTGTTTTCTAATGATTGCAGGTTGGCATTTGAGGAACTGAAGAAGAGGTTGGTAACTACACCCATAATTGTTGCACCCAACTGGGAGCAACCATTTGATCTCATGTGTGACGCAAGCGACTATGCTATAGGAGAAGTCTTGCGGCAGCGGAAGGATAAGTTAATGCGCCTGATTTACTATGTAAGCAGAATGCTAAGCGATGTACTACTCAACTACACTGTGATGGAGAAGGAGATGTTAGCGGTGGTGTTTGCTTTTGACAAGTTCCGACCATATCTGATTGGTTCCAAGGTAATTGTATACACTGACCATACATCTCTCAGGTACCTAATTGAGAAGAAGGAGTCTAAGCCGCACCTGATTCGTTGGGTGCTGCTGTTGTAAGAATTTGACCTCAAAATTCGTGACCTTAAGGGCACAGAAAATCAAGTCGCGGATCATCTATCACGACTTGAAGGAGCTAAACAATCAGTCGAGGTCGAAGAGATTCTGGAAACCTTTCCAGACGAGCAGCTGCTCGCATCTAGCCTTGAGAATGTGCCCTGGTATGCAGTTTTTGCAAACTACCTGGCATGCAGTATTGTTCCGTATGACCTTTCATCTGTCCAAAAGAAAAAGTTCTTTCGTGATTGCCTCGTGTATTATTGGGACGAGCCTCAATTTTTTAGAATATGTGTTGATAATATTATCTGGAGGTGTGTCCCCGAGATAGAACAATTTTTGATTTTGTAGGCTTGTCACGCATATGCATAAGGAGGATATTTTGGAGGGGTCAGGACAGCTACGAAAGTGCTAGAGGCTGGATTCTTTTGGCCAACTGTGTTTAGAGATGCCCACCTCTAGGTAAAGGGCTGAAATGAATGCCAGCGGACTGGGAACATTTCTCGTCGTCATGAGATGCCAATGAACCCGATTCAAGAGGTAGAGGTGTTTGATGTTTGGTGGATTGACTTTATGGGTCCGTTTGTCAGCTCATTTGGCAATAAGTACATCTTGTTGCTGTGGACTACGTGTCTAAATAGATAGAGGCTACAGCGTTGCCCACTAATGATGCAAGAGTGGTGGTAGGATTTCTGAGAAAGAACATATTCACCAAGTTTGGGACACCAAGAGCGATCATCAGTGACGGAGGCACTCACTTCTATAATAGATCCTTCGAGAAACTACTTGCAAAATATGATGTACGCCACAAGGTGGCCACCCCTTACCATCCACAAACCAGTGGGCAGGTTGAAGTGTCCAACAGGGAGATAAAAAGTGTACTAACCAAGACGGTGAATGTCACACGAACTGATTGGGCAAAGAAGGCTGATGAAGCACTATGGGCCTATAGAACTACATTCAAAACACCAATAGGTATGTCACCATACAAGTTGGTATTTGGGAAGGCCTGTCATCTGCCTGTAGAGCTAGAACATCGAGTATGGTGGACATTAAAGCAATTGAACATGGATCCTGATGCAGCTGGACAAAAATGACTTACAGAGTTTCATGAGCTGGAAGAATTTAGATATCAAGCCTTTGAAAGCATGAGACTATACAAGGAAAGAATGAAGAAGCTGCATGAAAAACACATTGTGGACAGAGAATTCAAACCCAGTGACAAGGTATTACTGTATAATTCTAGGTTGAGATTGTTTTCGGGTAAGTTAAAGTTCCGATGGTCAGGATTATTTAGAGTGGTGCAAATATTTGCAAGTGGAGTTGTTGAGATTGAATCAGAAGAGAGGACAAACAAGTTCTCAGTAAATGGGAAAAGGTTGAAACATTACCTTGGAATAGCTGAAGAGAAAGGGGAAACAGTGCTGATCAATCTGAAAGAACCCCAGTATGCGAATGAGGAGTGATGGCTCAACTACTTGCGTCGTTCCGCGATGTGAAATCAGGTGCTGCGTGGGAGGCAACCCACGAATATTTTGTAAGTGTAGTATGTAACTTCATGTTTAGAAGACAAAAAAAAATCCCGTTCACCGCGATCGTGGTGCGGACCACGGTTGGACCGCGGGAGGCACTGCCTCAGACCACGGCGTGGACCGCGGTGATAACTGGAGCTTCAATATTTCACCGCGACCGCGGGAGACACTGTCTCAAACCGCGGCGTCGACCGCGGTGACGATAGCGGTCGACCGCGGTAGGGTACTAGGTTTGTAATTTTTTTTTTTAATTTTTTTGTTTTCTTCATCTCTCTTCTCTTCTTCTTTTAATTTTAAAATAAAACACCCCCCCCCCTTCCCCTAAAA
>MU696108.1:43379-67346 GCA_026770625.1 Nicotiana glauca | reverse complement strand
ATATTCAATACACAGCCCCCTCCCCTTCTCTTTTCTTCCTATCTATTGTGTTGTATGCTAAATCAATATTGTATAATGTAGTATTAGTGCTAGGATATTTGTTTAGTTTTTTTCTCTATTTTCTTCTTTAGTAGTGTAATTTCATTGTTGTTGGATATGTTGGTGAAGGGGCTGTGTATTGAATATTGAAAGGGTGTTGGTGGTGGGTGATTGTTTGTAGCAAGTGTGGGGTGTGTGGATGTCATGAATATTTGGATTGGGGAAGTTTTTCTTGATTCCCATGGGCCATAAATATGAAGATAATTGCCTTGCCCACAATGTGTTTAGGAAATTACCTCAATGGAGTTATAAGGAAGATGTTGTGACATGGTTGTGGTGAAGTCTGGGTAACCACCCATAGTCACACATTTTAGGCTCATCCTAATACATGTTTCTCTATTTTGACATGTACTATGAGTTCATCCCGTAAGAGACGAAACACTGGGTGCTCTGCTAGTGGCCCAGGAGGCTCCTCACGAGCTAGGGGCCAAACCGGTGCACCACGGTTTGATAGCACTCGGTTCTTATCTGAAGAAGCAGAGATAAGGTACAATCAGAAAGCTGCAAAGAAGTTACTTCATGAGGTCCATATCGATAGGAAGGCATTGGTGCAGGAATGCCCCAATATGTTTAATGAGCTACGAAGGTGTCAGCTGGACATCTTCTTTGAGGCTCTCGAGGAAGCCAATATTCAGCTATTGCGGGAGTTCTATGCAAAACTGCCAGAACACGAGGATGGGGTTGTGACTGTACGCAACACCCGAGTTAATGCTTCTATAGAGGTCATCCGCAGAGCGTATCGCCTCCCTACATTCACGAGTTATGATCACTACATCATGTCTATTCGCCTGATGGTTGATTGGGACAGAATTCTGGAGGTCATCTGTATACCTGGCAGACAACCCAAATGGGTAGCACAACCGACGACTCTACACTCAAAGTCTCTTACTTGGGAGGCCAAATGTTGGCTCACGGTCATCACCACTCAGTTCCTACCATCTAGCAATACCAAAGATGTGAATGGGCCACAGGCCACTATGATCTACTACTTTATGACTCACCAAGGGTTTGATGTCGCCCGAGTCCTCTATGAAGAAATGTTCATTCGATCGCCCGAGCTAATCAAAGGACACTACTTCCCTTCGCTTGTCACCCATCTGTGTCGCCTTGCTAATGTCCCTGAGAACTCTCGAGTTAATGGGAAACTACCTCTAAAAACTCCTTTCCGGGCGAAACAAATTGGACTAGAGGGAAGAGAGTCGGTAATACACAGTGATGACTCGTTTGATGAGTCTGAGGATGATGCTGAGGCTACTGAGATCACAGCTCCTCCTAGAGGGGCGAGGCAGGATCATCACAGCCACGTTGGAGCAGTCGCATGGCTCCTTTGGAGTAGGAGATGACTGGACTGCGGACCTCCATCGCTGACTTGGGTACCCGTATTGATGCAGTGGCTGACCGACAGGTAAAGTCAAAAAAGAAATTCATGGGCTGGTTGAGAGATCTGGGTCGCGCCTGCAACGTTAACCCAGACACCGTTTCAGATCAAGAGTGACCCCTCAGGGAAGTTCCTTTACCTCACTGTTTTTTATATAGTCAAGCCATAGGGACATGTCTCCATTTTAAGTGTGGGGTGGGGGAAACTTCGTTGTATGTTGTACTTGTAAAAATTATCTACTTGTTGTTCTTGATTTTGTTTTGTGTTAATTAGTTTAGAAATAGAGTAACAGTTCTTTAGGAAAGTTAAAATAGTAAGCGACTTGTCCCGACGATGGATCTCTTTCGGCGGGGTTCTTGAGGGACTAAGTCGAGAAAAAAAATTGATTGGAATATAGTGACTCTTCCTAATGATGGATCCTTTAGACAATTTTCTTGAGGGAAGCTAGTCTAGAGAAATACCAAAAACATTTTTTATTTTTTTTATTTTTTTTATTTTTTAGGTAGTGTAGTAACTCCCCCTTGGTTTTTCTTTGGGCCACGGTTCTTTTCCAAGGGTTTAGCTTGAAACGGGTATAGGTAGATTTTGTTTTTTCTTGTTTTAGGTTAGGATTAATGGGCAACGAGTTTAAAATTGAAGAAGAAAAACCAGTAGCATTCTTAAACCCGAACACGATAGACGCTAGAGTGTAGCGTTTAGCTTCAAGGGCTGAATCTTATTTAAGTGCCTTAAAAATCGTATATTTGTACCTAACTTGAATACTCAAAGATAATGTCTTGATAAACTAATCTAGAGTGAGTCACGTGCCATGTGTGTATGAGTGTCACTGTATTCCATGCTGTACATTTGATGCCTAGAACTTGCCCTGTGTGTTTGCAAAGTGAAATAGTAGCTTCATTCAGTCTTAGAAATGATATAGGCATTTCTTTGTTGAGCCAGACATGTATATTTGACCCACTTAATTGTTATGTATCGTAGTTAACCCCTTTGAGCCTATAATCCTTTTGCTTTGGCAACCACATTACAAGCCCTACCCATTTGTTTGAATTAACCATCTATTTGAACTTTTTCACCTCTCATGAGCACTTGAATTGTTATGAACTTTGTAAAAGTTAAAGTGTGGGGTGGTTGGTTTAGCTTTTGAGTGGAACTAATTGAATAAGGAGAAAGGTGCACTGTTTTTAAAAAAAAAAAAGGAAGAGCCACTTGAAAAAAAAATTATATTTCATTGATAAGTGGTGGCTCTTGGCGTAAGTGTGCTTAAAGAAGAAAGGGGTAATTTACATTGATGTGAAGGTGGAATTTTGGTTTGACATAAGTATAGGGGTTGAATGTTAAAAATGTATGTATTAAAGTAATTAGGGAGGTGTAGCCACTCTTATATCTAAATGCATCCTACCCGTCATGTAGCCTACATTAAAACCAAATAAAGTCATAATTGATCCAAGATTGAATGAGCTCAATTAGTCGAGTACTACACTACGGGCAAGCTTATGGTGCATCTTTGTGGGGTGTTGATAATAGGCTATATAGTTGTTATTTACACCTTAATTGCCCATGCTTTGTTGTTGTTTTATAATGTAAATTGCCAATAAAATGCTTTAATTGGTGCTATTTCGTTTCGCAGGGAATATTAGATGTGAGGAAGCAACATGGAGTGTTTGGAGGAAATAATGTGAAGAAAACACCCACTCAAGAAGTACTCAAACACAAAAGAGTAAAAGAGAAGGAACGCGGAGATAAAAGCCCAGGCAGTGTTCACCGCGGTCGTCATCGCGGTCCGCGCCGCGGTTTGAGGCAGTGCCTCCCGCGGTCGTCACCGCAGTCCACGCCGCGGTCGCGGCGAACTATTCGCAACCCATAAATTCAAGGGGCCAAAGTGTCAATTCGGGGAAACTTTTTGTAAAACCCTTATAAGATGTAGAAACTCTCCCAAGATAGGAAGAGGATTATTTTGAGATTACTTTTGGAAGAAGAACAAGGGTGAGAGATCACCAAAAATATCATAATTCTTTATCTCTTCTATTTTTCTTGCAATTTTTCCATTATGAATAATCTATTAGTTTTATCTTCCGTTGTTATGAGTAGCTAAATACTTTAACCTAAGGTTTTGGTGAAACCTCTTGGGAATGACTTGGTTGTTATATTAATATAGATTTGAATTGGTTGTTAATCTCTATTTGTTCATCTACGTTTTGATTGTGGTTAGTTGAAAGGGCCCTCAATTATCCGTCCCTATTTAGTATGTATTTGCTTGAGAGAGAATACATATTTAGGTGATTGTATGAACAACATCACTCTCGGAGTATATACGAGAGTCATAACCGAGGGTTTAGAGGTTGGATTAGAGATAACGATACCTCGGGTGCAATCTAAGTGAACCGTAATGTGAATCTAGCTAGCATAGCTTGAGAAAGTGCGTCTAGTAAATTATCATAATTGCTTGAGGAAGATTTATGATAGTTGGAGAATTCATGATTGATGGAGACAACTAAGTCTCAGTTATAAAACATATTCAACCAAGGAAATCTACAATGGGGGAAACCATTACCTCAGATCTTATTCCAATTATATACAAGCAAGCTTAGTTAACTTTCAGCTCTATTTATTTTTAGTTTAGTTGTTAGATATATCATCAACTATGAATCACAAAGTTTGGGGAAATTGATTGTGTGAATTTATTAAGTCCGACAAGAGTAATTGATAGGTTAATTCTCTGTGGTTCGACTCTGGGCAGAATTACTCAGACTATATTTGCTACATCCGTGTGTGTCTTTTTATAAGGCATAGTTTGGAGTTATCACTTGGTAAAGAAGAATATAGAGAATATTTTCATAAAAGGCATGTATACATTTAAGATCTATTATATAGAGAAGATATGTTGTAAAATCATGTATACATCCAAGAAGTGTTCTGGCACCCCATCAATTTTCCTCCTTAGGAAGTCATGATGGAACCTACTCTTCAAGGCTAGGTAAGCCTATCACTTGCTAAATTAATGGAAAAATTCATCCAATAACTATTAAATATGAAACAGAAATTTCTCTACAAAACAAAGAATTCCAAAACCAGTAGTACAAGTCACAAGCTCTACTGAGTTCACTAAAGAAAATCTCTAAGTACAACTATTTTGGAATTGTCACACCCCAACCTTGGGAGGCGCGACCGGCACTCAATTGAGTGAACCCAATTGAGCAAGCCTTTTGAACTCTTTCTACCCGACTCACAATGATCAAGAAACCATGCTTTCATTTATTTAGACAGTAGGAGAGATCGTACATATAACATTGCTAGTTCATTTGATATTACAGCCTTTAAAACATAGTTAAGTTTCCAAAATTTCATATAGTTACAGTTCAGAAGAACAAGAGTTTAGAATTACAACGTAGTCCGGTGACCCATCCAATGCCCGTACATAACCAATACGAACATCTACGGAGCCTCTAAAGATACAAAAGACAGTTGAGATAATGCCGGCAACAAAGATCCGGTTGTACCTCAAAAAGTGGTAATTTATAACAAAAGACATACTGCATAACCCCTGGACGAAAAGCGGCTCACCAAGATTGCTGAGAGGAGGATGCTCCGCTACCTGCTATCGGCACTATCTGCTAGTAAATCACCTACATCCATTCAAAGATGTAGCGTCCCCAACAAAAGGGACCTTAGTACCATGGAATAGTACTAGTATGTATAACTAAACACCATCTCATTAGAAAGAAAAACAATGGAAGAATAAAGAAAACATAAGGATCAACAACAACATTAAACAATCACCACATCGTCAAATAAAAGGGATCACATAGCTTTCACATAATATCCATGGCGTTAGGGACATTTAATATGGTTGCATCATTATTCACAATACCACCGTTTTCTTGCGCAGAGTCCGATCATGACCCGATCGGCTAGGTTGCCTCATTTGAGACATCTACCTCAGTCATAATTTCATTCCTACTTTCCGGTTTCAACATCAGCACAACACCACCATGTGTGGGCATGGTGTCCGATCACGGCCCGATCGGCTAGGCCGTCTTACCAAGACGTTTTTCCTCTTACAACAATCATCTCATTTCAATCTTTATTCCACATATATCAGTTCATCGGCACTTGGGGCCACATTTATCACATCATACTTGGCACTAGGCCATATTTCATAACTCAAACTCTTTTCTCCCACATTTCACATCATTTCCACTTTCAGCATTAACCTTGCAATTCAAGATAATGGCACATGTGAGAGCAATTCAAGCTGTAAGCATAGAGAGAATTTCAACATTTCGGCATAATAATCAAAGTTTAAACTTGACTTGAAGTCTAGGCATTTTAGCACGTAGTTCACATTTTTCACACATCCTCAATTTACCAAGAATAGCATATAGATACATTGAGTCACACCTTTCACATATATTCTTGCAACACTAATTAATTTGAAATAACAAGCACTACATCAATCAAATTTCGGACTTACAACATTTGCTTGGACACCAAGGGAGCTCAATTTCTAAGAGGAGAGGGTTTTAGCCATACATACATCAATAGAATATTCCTTAAATTCTTACAATAATTCTGAAACTCTTAGCAATTTTGACCTGTTTTATGAGAGTTACAAGTTGAACCAAAAACTAGAGAGATAATCAAGATTCTAGCTCATTTGAGCACATTATCAAGCACTAAGTGTGCATTATGATTTTACGACCTTTTTGTGAGAGATTCTATCATCCTACACCCTATTTGTTATTTTTTTAGCTCACAATCTCCCCATACCCTTTTATCATACATGCATGCAAGATAATCAACCCTTATACCCATGAACCCACTTGTTAATTACTTATTTTAATAGGAATTTCGAAATCAAAGGTTAGGCCACAAGTTCTTACCTCTTAGGATGAGAACTTAGTAACTTTACTTGATAATCTTCAAATATTTGGGCAATGACTGAATAGTGACATGGTGAGGAGCACTTTATCCCTCTAGAACTTTTTCTCTCACTCTCAATGTAGTAGAAAATAGCACAAGAGGGTCTAATGGGGGTGTTTTTAACAGAATGGGGTCGGGTTTTAAAAGTTAGAAAATAGGATTCCCAACTCAATCTGTGGTCGCATATGCGACCTCATAACTGATATGCGCCCTGCAAAAGGGACTGCAAAAGTAACCCTCAAGACTTGAATCTTCTGCCCGGGTATGCGACCAATATGCGGTTCCCATACTTGTTTTGCGATCGCATAATGCACCACAGAACTGCCCTTCGCAAAAATCCCAAGGAGGTTATGCGATGATATGGGGCCCACATATCGATTATGCGATCACATAATTGGCCGCATAGTTGTCCTCAAAATTAGCCAACATTTTGTCTCACTCTGCACTATATATGCGGCCGGCATTGCTGTTATGCAGCCACATAATGGGTCGCAGAAACGCGCTCTTCTGAAAAACATTTTTGCATAACTTTTTAATGCACATATTCTTAACTTAGAACTACGAGATTTCGGGTTTTTGAGTAAAAATTTCACGGGGCCTTACATGAATAGAATTGAGCTGTATAAAAATAACATCTAAAGGTGACTCTGAGGCCTGCAAATGCAATGGTATGTATACCTTGAAGTCCCCACAGCAATATCTGATCCGCTATCTAACAATCAACAGATTCCGAAGTTCCTAGATCTGCACAAAAATGTGCAGAAGTGTCGTATGAGTACACCACAGTCAGTTCCCTGTACACCACAGTCAGTTCCCTGTAAGTATCAAGACTAACCTCGGTAGAGTAGTGACGAGGTACAAGTCAAGACACTCAATAGACAAAATAACCTGTACGGTATAGAAGTATAAAGCAATTAATGGACAACAGAAATCAGTAAATGGCTACACAATCGACATATGACATGAACAGTAAAAGCAATACCAACACCGTGATATATTATTGAAACTAATTAATAAAACACATAGGACAACCAATTAATCAACCATTCTACACAAATTTCACAACGAAATCACTCTGTGATATTTTATCTCATAGTCACAAGTCAAGGGTCTCAACCGATCATCATATACTCACGGCACCTTGTGCGCACACTTCACACAACCGCACGGACAACTCACGTGCCAATATCTCAATCTGTCGGGCATAATCACAGGTTCACAACAAAAATCCGCTAGGTATGATTACAAGATCACAATCAAAATGGAAACAGATAATACAAGCAACACATGGGCACGATCGATAAATTTCAAGTTTCATACTCCTTCACCAGTATAAGTGGCATGCTACGGTGTATGCTTGAGCGAGTGTACTAGTGCAGCTCAAGTCAACAAGTAATACAAAAGACATCGAATAGCTCATCGAAAAAACAAAGCATGTCACGCAAGTTGTATGACAAATACAAGGAAAGGCATGCCATCACACGAAAATCACCAACACAATGACTCCAAACCATCACATATCATCCCTGACATTGCCACCATTATCTCTCTGATAACCACCTGTATCACTCAGCCTTTTTCTCTCCTATATCACTCCGTATAATAGCCACCCTTATCGATGCGCCCGAACAACAATACAATATCCACTCATATCACTCCGTACATTCAACAAAAGTGAAATAACACCCTTATGCCCCAGATAACAGCGGTGAAATGCCATCATTATACTCCATATAACAACAATGGTGAAATGCCACCCTTATATTCCGCATAACAACAACCAAACCATAAAACAATTCACATGTGCTATCATCATAACAACACAACTTTCACGACCCCAGTCCTCCATCTGTTAACTATCATGATGGCACCTAGTCTCTACGACTAGGTAATCCTAACAATTTGCGGAAAAAGGAAACAACAGATAAAAACTAGTAGAAACTACGGATAA
Source organism: Nicotiana glauca (assembly GCA_026770625.1). Classification (NCBI taxonomy): domain Eukaryota; kingdom Viridiplantae; phylum Streptophyta; class Magnoliopsida; order Solanales; family Solanaceae; genus Nicotiana; species Nicotiana glauca. The sequence goes on along the minus strand of MU696108.1, from coordinate 58,998 downwards.
ACATAATGAAAACGTTTACGATGCCGCTCGGCATATACAAATACACACTCTCAACTGAAAAAGATTTCCCAAAACCCAGAATCTCATGAAATCACAAGCTATGGATACTACATAGTGCTCTAACTCCAGAATGTCTAAATCAAAAGAAATATAGGAGGGCTATAACTACAAAAGAGAATAGAGGGACTCCTCGGTCTGCGGATGCGGTAGATATACCTCAAAGTCTCTAAAGAGTTGCCTCGCCTCAAGGATAGTAGGGTTGAGTCAAATAACCTGGACCTTCACACGAAAAACATGTGCAGGAAAGGTCAGAGTAAACCACGGCGGTACCCAATAAGTGCCAAGCCTAACCTCGGTCGAGTAGTGAAGAGGAAGGTCAGGGAACCACCGGTAATATATATATATATATATATATATATATATATAAGGAAATGAAACAGTATGAAGTAACATAAGATATTAAGAATAACAACAACTACAACAGAGGGAAAAATCACTGAAAGAATATAGCTCCACACAGAAATAACAACCGGGGATCTCCCAGGATATCGTCCTGTAGTTCCTAAATGTAAATACCCAGTGGAACTCCCGGGTGTCATCCCGTAGTCCAACTCATAGTAGAGGATCTACTGAAATACCAATCCGTAGTCCCAAATGTAAATATCCAATACAGGGGGAAATCTACCGGGTGCGGTCCCGTAGTTCCAATGTAAATGTGCAGGGGGTCTACCGAAATACTAATTCATAGTTCCAAATAAACAAGCAACGGGGATCACCGGGATATCGCCCGTAGTCCCAAAGTAAACACACAGCAACATCACGAAGAATATTCAATTCTATCCAATTCCATATCAAGGAAAAACAGTTATTTCTAACCTAGTATGCTGCACATAATTCAAATAAGGAAGTTTGAGCAAGTAAAATAGTTAAGTCACTTAGACATGCTTCCCTAAGCTAACAGTAAGCTTAAACTGCAAGTAACGTACAACAAGGAAAAAAAACAATTATAGTTACTTAATGAAAACAGGATTTTCAACAATTAGCACATGTACGCACTCTTCACCTCACGTACAAGGCATTTCATGTATCAACAATACCAAATCCTAAGGGGATTTCCCCAATACAAGGTTAGGCAAGCCACTTACCTCGAACCAGCTCAATCAACTCGAAATAACGTTCTTGCCACGAGTCCCCGACTCCAAATGGCCCAAATATATTCAAAGTAATTGCAGAATGTAAATATAACTTCAAGTAACTAATTTAACTAATTAATTCAAAGCTAACACACGAAATTAAGAAAATCTCCCAAAAAGTCCCCAGAGCCCATGTCTCGGAATCGGATAAAATTCAAAAAACTAGAATCCTCACACTCTCACGAGTTCGTACATACCAGATACATGAAAATCGGACTACAAATGACCCTTCAAATCCCCAAATCCAAGTCTTCAATTCCAAACTCTAAACCCCCAATTCTAACCCTTATTTTCCATAAATTTCTTGCCAAATCAGTAAAATAACACCATATAAACGAGTTTGGATTGAAACAATCTTACCTCCTTGAATCCTCTCTTAAAAACCTCCCATAATCTCAATTTTCGGAGAAAAATGGTGAAAGAATAGGCCAAAATTGTGACAAAAACCTTATATAGGTTATGGCCCAGGGTTTCCGCACCTGCAGCCATTTCCTCGTACATGCGGACCCGCAACTACAGCATGAGGTGCGCATCTCCAAAAATTCACCTAAATGAACTGGTTGCACCTACGCTTCACTTACTGCATCTGCGGTCTCGCAGGTGCGATAAAGTACCCACATCTGCGACTCCTAATTTTCCTACTCTGGCCACATCTGCGACTTGCCACACTCTTCTGCGGCCCCAACCAATCCGCAGGTGCGGTTATGACAGCACTTCAGCAGCTGAAGTTGCTTCCAAATCTCCCAATTTCTTCTGTCAACCTTCCAAAATCATCCCGAGGACCCCGGGACCTTAACCAAAAATACTAACGAGTCATATACTACAATTTAAACTCGTACCAACCCTCGGAACACTCAAAACAACGCCGGAATACCAAATCTCCCTCGGATTCAAGCCTAAGGATTCCAAAACTTCCAATTTCCGCTTTTGATCAAAAAGTCAATCAAACCTTGTCCGAATTACTTGAAATTTTGCACACATGTCCCAAATGATACAACAGACCTACTCCAACTTCCAGAATTCCATTCCGACCCTGATATCAAAATCTCACTATCGAACCGGAAACTTTAAAAATTCGACTTTCGGCATTTCAAACCTAATTAAACTACGGACCTCCAAAACATAATCCGAACATGCCCCTCAGCCTGAAACCACCCAACGGAGCTAACTGAACCAACGAAATTCCATTCCGAGGCCGTCTTCATACTACTCCGACTACGGTCCAAATTCAAAGCTTAAACTGTCATTTAGGGACTAAGTGTCCCAAAACACTCTGAAACTCCAAACGAATACTCTCGGCAAATCACAATAGCAGAAATAGATACGGAGAAAGAACTTAATAGGGGATCAGGGCGTTAATTCTTAAAATGACCGGCTGGGTCGTTACAACAACATATCAACTCGTATCACAAGTGCCCGTAGGCCACAACCTTTCGAAAGATTCAACGATATCAATATTTTCACAATAAATAGACCACAGCTCAAAACAACATATGTAGAATATCATTAAGCAATAAATCAACGGAAACATAACTCAACAAAGAACAACACCCCCTTTAAATACAACTTCAATTAGAATAGACTAATGACTCTCGATAACTTTAATTTCAATTAATTGTTTAAAGATAACCTAGATAGTGAAAGTACTTTCATGAAATGGCAAACTTCAGACTCTAGTGTATAAATTAGGCTAAAGATGAAGGATATGGCATGAACTAGTACTACGTTTAAATGCATGAGAACAACCCAGCAACAAAAGGATATCATATGACGACAATTTCAAATAAGAGTAATAAGAGTAGCTCCACAATAAAAGAATCACATAATGATAAAAGTGATAACAACTCCAAATAAAGAATATAAGAGCAAACTCGACAAGTAAAGAATGTGAAATGTAGCAACTTCAAATAAAGCATGTGATAGTAGACATGACGAATAAAAGATATAACGAGTGCTAACAATTCCAAATAAGTACGTAAAAGATGCCTAGGAGTCTAGAACGGTTACTTTTCACATATAAGCCCGAGTATGTACTTGTCACCTCACATACACGGCTTTTACATGACACAAATAGCACAAATGACTCAAATCCTAAGGGGTAGTTTCCCCACACAAGCGTAGGCAAGATACTTACCTCAAAGAAGCTATACCAACACGCTAAAATGACCATCTCGTGTGAAATAACCTTCGGACGGCTCAAATCTAGCCAAAATAACTTAATTTTATAAATAAAAACTAAAGAAAACAATTCCAGATAATAAAGCTTTTAATGAAAACTAAAAAAGTCAACCTCAGGCTTGCACCTCGAACTTGATAAAATTTACAAATTTTGATAACTCATTCAACTACGAGTCCAAACATACTAATTTCATCCAATTCCGACTCTAAATCGATGTTCAAAATTCAATTATTCTCTTTATAAAAAGATTTTGATAAAAACCACCAATTCTCCAATCAAAACATGGATTAATTCAAAAATAAACTTCTGTAATCATATTAAATACAAAAATTATAGTTAGATACTCACTCACATGAAAAAACAAGAATGCGAAAATCACCTCAATCGAATCTCTAGAACTCAAGATATACTCAAAATACCAAAAGAATGCAGTCTCATTTTTTTTTATACACAGGGATTTTCGCTTTTGCGAGAAAAACAAAACAGCACCTGCGCATTTTCTATTGTCATTTCCGCTTTTGTGGACCATTTCTCACACATGCAGGGTCGCAGATGCGGACCCAGCTTCACATATGTGAAGTACCAACACCAACTCTCTTCTCCAAAACTAAAATGAGCATAACTGCCTCATATGATTTCCAAATTCGACAATTCTTTTTGCTTTGGCACCGTAATTATGTTAAGGATCCAATGCTTCATTCAAAATAGAAATTGGAGCTTATTTTCTTAATGTGTTACCATTTATACTTGAAGAAACGACGTCATAACATAAAAAACGAGCGCAACACAATCCAAACATATCTGAAACTCACCCGAGCCCTCGGGACCCTGTTTGAACATACCAATAAGTCCAAAACATAATGTGGACCTGATCGAGGCCTCAAATCATATCAAACAATATCAATACTACGAATCGCATCTCAAATCAAACTTAATGAACTTATGAACTTCAACTTCTACAACTCGCGTCGAATTATATCAGATCAACCAAAAATGAATTCAAATTTTGCATGCAAGTTGTAAATGACACAACGAAGCTATACCAACTCCTGAAATCAAAATCTAGATCCGATATCAACAAAGTCAACTCCCGATCAGACCTCTCAACCTTCCAAACATTCAACTTCTCACTTTTTTCCAAAATGCATCAAATCACCCTACAGACCTCGGAATCTAAATTCACACACATCTAAGTCCAAAATCACCATATGAAGCTATCAGAATCATCAAAATACCTTTCCGGAGTCGTCTTTCTAAAAGTAAAACTCCAGTCAACTCATTTGACTTAAACTTCCAAAACAAGAATTGTTCTTCCAAATCAATCCCGGATTATCCAAAAAACCGAACTCAAAAACACACACAAGTAATAATACATAACATGAATCTACTCGAGACCTTAAGCCATCGAACGGTACGCTAATTCTCTAAACAACTGGTCATGTCGTTATATTCTTCCCCCCTTAAACAAACATTCGTCCTCGAACGTGCCAAGAACCATTCTGAAGCCATCAAATCACTGAATGAACTCACCATACATATAATCGTAGGTGATACCATGTCACCCCAATCCATATAGGCCCTATAACACCCTCTCAACTGAAAATTTCTCCTCCAACCCACGCTAGTAAAACTTAGAACAAAAAATCCACTATCTAATAATTTCCCAAAGATCCGATTCCCACATCAACACATGGTATCAGCCGCAATCGGCTGCAACGACTCATACCTACACCCACAAGGTACAACCACATGACGTAACACATCACACATGCCCATAACAACATCTCTTACCACCATAGCTACCCATAATCAAATCCAACACTAGTAATTAACCTCTTAAAACCTAAAATCTTGTCTCTAACACTGACAACAATGCTAGAAACATAAAGATCCCATGACCCTTAACTCAAATCAACAAGTCACATCTAATGACACTTGGGCACACACCTCGTAAGCTAAAAACCAATAAGCACAACGCGAATATGACTAAATATGCAAAGAGAAACACATGAGAGAACTATCGAACAAGCCCGACAGGAACAACTCCCTATTAGTATAATACTACGAATCAACTACACAAGGGAGAATCAAAACATATGAACTAATCATAAGAATCTTATCCTAATATAACTACACCGTGGCACGCAGCCTGGTCCAAACATAACAAACCACATGAAAGAGCGAAGGTCTCACCCTCAACTCTGGATCACAAGTAGCATACACCTTACACCAACCAAAAACTTCCACTAACTCAGTTCCACAAGATAAAATCACAATACATAATAAACTCTCCATATAGGTAGAGCATCGAAATCCCAAATCGTAACAAACCATCCAGAAATCACAATAAAACCTACCATAATGAGTAACAGAAAGTCACTTCTACTCTCATAGCTCCCAATAATGAACAAAACAAAACGATAGACGCGGGATACCACTATGGAATTTCCCAATAGGGGTAAACACATAAGCAGAGTACAAAATCACGAAATGTATCCATATGTGAAGTAAGATAGGAGGACTCACCCCTATAAGCAGAACCGAATGAAAATAAGAATGATGCTCCTCTATAATGAATTGTAACTATACATGTAACGACACCATCTAGTGCAGTAGCATAAGCCATGGAAAGCATATCAATGGGCTGGGCCTCCCTCTCTAGGACGCCCTCTACCCGCATGTCCTCCACCCTATAACTGGATGTGCTGGTGGAGTACCAACTGGAATGGAGCCCGTATCCTGAGTTATCCGATGACCCCTCCCGTGTCTGGGAAAATCTCTTATGATGTGCCTGGTATTGCCACACTCATAACAACCCATATGCGGGCGTGGCTGCTCATACCGAGTCTGTGCTGAATAACTAGAATAACCGCTATAGGAACCCTATGCTAGTGGTGCACTAAAAGATGACTATGCACCACGAGTAGTCTGAAATGTGAAATAGTCTATCGATTGCCTGAAACTTTGCCATGATCGGTCATAACTGAAGAGTATAATCGATTGAACCTCGATACCTCTTGGTCTGCGTATCCTGTCTCTACTCACCCCGAATATGCTCTAGCATCCTGGCAATCTCCACCACCTACTGAAATAGAGTATTAATCTGCAACTCTCGAGCCATGCAGAATCTAAGATCATAACTGAGCCCCTCAATAAATCTATGGACTCGCTCTCTGACTGTAAAAACAAAAGTAGGTGCATAAAGGGATAACTCGCTAAACCTGATGGCATACTCTGACACAATCGTGGTTCCCTGACGCAGCTGCTCAAACTTTGCATGCCATGCTTACCAAAGGGTTTGGGGAACAAAATCTCTCAAGAACATCTCTAAAAATGGAGTCTATGAAAGTGAAGTTGCATCGGCTAGGCTACCCTCCTCGTAAACCCGCCACCACTGATATGCTGCTCCTGATAACTAAAATATAGTAAAATCTACCCTACTCGCCTCGACAATACCCATGGTGTGGAAAATACGGTGGCACTCCTCTAGAAAATCATGTGCATCCTCTAAAGCCAAAAAACTAAAAGTAAAAGCGTGATACTTCTTGAAACTTGCAAGCCTAAGCTGCTCGTCCTCTAATGTCCCTGGCCTGACCTCAGGCTGAACCAGAATAATAGGTTGCACCAGCACCGTAATCAGAACCTAACCAATGTGAGCCCGCTGCTCTGGAGTACCGGCGGTAAGAGTTTGAACCCCTCCCCAAATCTGTGAAGTAGCTGGTGTAATGGAGGTCAATCCCACCTGGGCTAATGTTTCAAACATACTCAGGAATTGCGTTAAAGTCTCTTGAATGTCCGGGGGTAACAACAGGCACCTCTAGTGCCTGTTCCGCAACAGGAGCTACCGGTGGCTTCTCAATTGCTGCTCTAGATGCGCGCGTACCCCTCTTTGGCCTCTACCTCGGCCTCGACCCCGGCCTCTTACAGGTCTAGCAGGGGGAACGAGTGTCTACTCAGCTGATCTAGTAGCGTGTGTCCTTACCAACTGTGAGAGAATAGAGATACAAAGGTTCAAACGTCGAAATCAACAAATCCGCACGACAAGAATAAAAGAAGTGGAGATTTTTCCTAATAGTTATGTAGCCTCTCGAAGATAAGTACAAAAGTCTCTGTATCGATCCGCAAGATTCTACTAAACTCGCATATAACTTGTAGTACATGTGAACCTAAAGCTCTGATACTAATTTGATACCACCCTAATATTCCTCCGTAGGATATTGTAATGGCACCTAGTCTTCAAGAATCGGTAAGTCTAACACTTACTGAATTAATGAAAAAACTAAAACAACTATTAAATATGAAAAAGAAATTTCTATACAAAGCCAACAATCCCAAAACTAGTAGTACAAGTCAAAAGCTCTACTGAGTTCACTGAAGAAAATCTCAAAGTACAACTGTTTTAGAATAGAATTAAACTGTAGAAAAGTAATATCTGAAGGTGACTTATAGGTCTGCGAACGCGATGACAGGTATACCTTGAAGTCTCCACAGCAATATTTGATCCCCTCTAGCAATCAACACACTCTGAAGTACTTGGATCTACAAAAAATTATGCAGAAGTGTAGTATGAGTACACCATAGTCGGTATGCTATAAGTATCAAAACTAACCTCGGTGAAGTAGTGACGAGGTATAAGTCAAGACACTCACTACACAAAATAACATGTATAGTATAGAAGTATAAAGCAAATAATGGATAGCAGAAATCAGTAAATGGCTACACAATCAACATGTGACATGAACAGTAAAAGCAATAGAACACCGTGAAATATTATTTAAACCAATTAAGAAAACACATAGGACAACCAATTAATCAATTATTCTACACAAATTCCACAACGAAATCACTCCTTGATATTTCATCTCATAGTCACAAGTCACGGGTCTCAACCCATCATCATATACTCACGGCACCTTTTTCCCACACATCAAATCACAACCATATGGACAACTCGCATGCCAATATCTCAATTCGCCCGGCATAATCATAGGCTCAAAACCACAATCCGCCCGGTATGATGACAGGCTCATAATCAAAATGGAAACGGATAATGCATGATCAATAAATGTCAAGTTTCATACTCTTAAACTAGTATAAGTGGCATGCTACAGTGTATGCTTGTGCAAGTGTACTACTGCAGACCAATTCAACAAGTAATACCAAAAACATAGAATAGCTCATCGAAACAACAAAGCAAGTAATTGAAGGTGTATGACAAACACAAGAAAGGGCACACCATCACACAAAAATCACCAACACAATGTCTCCAAATCATCACATATCATCCCTCACGATGCCACACTTATCTCTCTGATAGCCTCCTATATCACTCCACCCTGAGATTATCATTAGCCACCCTTATCTCTCATATAGCCACCCATATCACTCCGCCCTGGCAATAAAACAATACCCACTCATATCACTCCGTACATCCAACAACAGTAAAATGCCAACCTTATGCCCCGGATAACAACAATGGTGAAATTCCACCGTAATACATTGCATAGCAATAATGGTAAAATTCCATCCTTATACTCCGCATAACAACAACGGTGAAATTCCACACTTATACACATATGCTATTATCACAACAACACAACATATCAACTTGTATCACAAGTGCCCCTAGGCCACAACCTTTCCAAAGATTCAACGATATCAATATTTTCACAACAAATAGACCACAGCTTAACACAATGTAAATAGAATATCAGCAATAACAAACTCAACAAAAAAGTAACTCAACAAAGAACAACAATCCTTTTAAACACAACATCAATTATATTTAATAACTCTCGATAACTTCAATTCTAGTTAATTATTTAAGGATAACCTTGATAGTGAAAGTACTTCCATGAAATGGCAAACTTTAGACTGTAGTGTATGAATTAGTCTAACAATAAAAGAGATGGCATGAACTTGTACTACGTCTAAATGCATGAGAACAACCCGGCAACAAAAAGATATCATGTGACGACAACTTCAACTAAGAGTAGCTCAACAATAAAAGAAAGCACATAATGATAAAAGTGATAGCAACTCCAAATAAAGCATATAAGAGTAAACTAGACAAGTAAAGAATGTGACATGTAGCGATAAATTCAACCAAAGCATGTGATAGTAGACTTGACGAATAAAAGATATAACATAAGCTAACAATTCCAAAGAAGTACATAAACGATTCCAAAGAGTCTAGACCTGTCAATTTTCACATATAAGCCTGAGTACGTACTCATCACATCATGTACACGGCCTTCACATGACACAAATAGCACAAATGACTCAAATCTTAAGGGGTAGTTCTCCCACACAAGGTTAGGCAAGATACTTACCTCAAATAATCTAGACTAATCCTCTAAAATAACCTTCTTATGTGAACCAACCTTCGGGCGGATCAAATCTAGCCAAAACTTAATATTATAAATAAAAACTATAGAAAATAATTCCGGATAATAAGGTTCAATCTTTAATGAAAACTAAAAAAGTCAACTCAAAAGTTAACCTCGAACCCACACCTCGTAACCCCATAACATTCACAAAGTTTGATAACCCATTCATTTTTAAGTTCAACCATACTAATTTCATCTAATTCTGACTCCAAATCGACGTTCAAAACTCAACTATTCTCTTTAGAAAAGTTTTTAATAAAAACCCCCAATTGTTCAATCAAAACATGGATTAATTCAAAAATGAACTTCTGTAATCATATTAAAATATAAAAATTATAGTTAGATACTGATATCCATGAAAAGGCGAGAACAATGACACAAAATTAGCTCAATCGGATCTTTATAACTAGAGATATGCTCAAAATACCAAAAGAACGCGGTCTACTTTTTTTATACATAGCGATTTTCGCTTTTGCGTCAAAAAAATCCGCACCTGTGTATTTTTAGTAGTCATTTCTGCTTTTACAAACCATTTCTCACACCTGTGGGGTCCCAGATATGGACCCAACTTCGCTTATGCGAAATACCAGCACCGGCTCTCTTCTCCGACACTAATAAAACATAACTCCCTCATACGATGTCTAAATTCGATGATTCTTTGTGCTATGGCTCCTGAATTACGATACGGATCTAATGCTTCATTCAAAATAGAAACTAGAGCTCATTTTCTTAATGGGGTACCATTTATGCTTGAAAAAACGATGTCGAAATATAAAAAACGAGCCCAACACAACTCAAACCTATCCAAAACTCACCTGAGTCCCTCGGTACCCGTTATGAACATCCCAATAAGTCCAAAAACATAAGTGGACCTGATCGAGGCCTCAAGTCACAACAAAAACTACGAATCTCATCTTAAATCGAACTTAATGAACTTATGAACTTTCAACTTTTACAACTCGCGTAAAATCATATCAGATCAACCCATAATGAAGTCAAATTTTGCATGTAAGTTCTAAATGATACAACAAAGCTATACCAACTTCTGGAATCAAAATCTGAATCTCATATCAACAAAGTCAACTCTCGGTCAAATCTCTCAACCTACCAAACCTTGAACTTCCTAGTTTTCATCAAAATGCATCAAGTCAACCCACGGACCTCCAAATCCAAATACGGACACATGCGTAAGTCTAAAATTACCAAATGAATCTATTGGAATCACCAAAATACCATTCCAAAGTCGTCTTCACAATAAACTCCGGTCAATTCTTTTCACTTAAACTTCTAAAACAAGAATTGTTCTTCCAAATCAATCAAGAATCATCTGAAAACCCAAACTAGACCACACACGCACATAATAATACATAACAGGAAGCTAATCGAGACCTTAATCCACTGAATGGTACACTAATTTTCAAATCAATAGGTTGGGTCATTTTATTTGCACACAAAGAAAAGATGCAAAGTCCAACCAAGGATAAATTTTCCATAGACCTCGTCAACCAGAAACCCATCGATTTCTCACAACCTACGCATACACCATCAGTAGAGAAACATGAGAGAGTGACCCTAGGGGGATGGATCCTTATTCATACATTGCACGGACAACTCACATGCAATAACCTCACGGACAACTCAAGTGCCTTAATAACTCAACCCACATGGACCAATCACGTGCTACTAAACTATTCCATTACATATAAAACATATACAAGAACACATGTATACAAATAACGGATATCAAATTACATACTCATGTAATGAAGAAGATAGCATGCTATGTTGTATGTATGCGCGAGTGTACACTATAGATCAGATCAAGCGGATACGCCATACAATAGCAAATATCATGCTCAAATAGGGAATCAATGCATAAACAAGATCTCTAGCATGATTCATGGAGTTCATATCCATACAAACATATAAAGCATGATAGAAAGAAGCACAACATCCAAATCAAGTCATAGTACAGCCTAAACACTACTTCGGTTATCAATCATACATAGCACCCATATATACATCGCCTCTTACATATTTTAGTTAGGCAAACAGAGTCATGTCCTAAGGGTTAGTTGGTCAACAAGATTAGGCAAGTTACTTACCTTATCAGGGCTAGTCTAAAGCTCGAAAATTGCATTTCCATGAGAAATTACCTCTATCCGCCTCACGTCTAGTCCAACATCAACCAAGGAAGTCCAAAAATGTAAAAGGAAATGATCCCAATTCATAAAGATTCAAGCTTTGAAGAATTCCCAAAAATTAAATAAAAGTCAACCCGGGCCGCGAGCTCGAAATCCAGAATCAATACCAAAATCTAATGACCATAACCTATCAAGCCCAAATATATAATTAGATTCAAAAATCAAGTTCAAATAGGTACTCAATCCTCAAAATACATTGTCTTTAAGTGTAGTTAAAACCCCAAATTCCATCTTAAAATTCAAGCTTCTGGATGTTGACAATTCATGTAGATTCTTGAAATAATACCAAAAATGAGTAAAAATTACTTACCCAAAGTATTGAGTGAATCTCCATGAAGAAACTCTTCTCTCTAAGCCTAGGGTTCAAAATATGAGAAATAAGCTCAAAATCCCAAAATAATATCTTAAATACACTACCCAGCAGTACCATTCGCGAACGCAATCAGTGATTCACATTCGTGAAGCGTGAACAAATGCTACTGACCAAATGCCCCCCCCCCCCATCCCCCCCCCCCACTTTGCAAACGCAGTTTACGATTTCGCGAACGTGAATGCGAAAATCTCCCCTACCAGCTCCAAGTCCTCGCGAAAGCAACAACCACTCATGAACACAATATACCTGGAACCAACACTACGCGAACGCGACTTTTCCCCGCGACACGAAGAGCAACAAACCCAGCACCAAAAATAAACTTTGAAAACGCATCACTCTGACCGCGAACGAGAAGCACACTAAAACCTTCTATAAACCAAAAACTCGAACCATCACCAAAATGGTTCGAAACCACCCCAAATCACAGCTATGGCTCTCGAGACCCCATCAAATCATACAAACATGTCCAAATACATTATTCAAACTTATCCAAAGGCTCAAAATATCATCAATAAAATAACAACCAAGAGTCAAAGATCAAACTTATTCTCTTAACTTTCAAAGCTTCAAACTTCGTCGAATGCATCCAAATCACACTTAAACATTTCGGACACAACCAAAACTTTCACACAAGTTCCTATCAACTAAACAAACCTATATAAGGTCTCAAAACAACAATAGAATCCGATAACACCGAAATCAACTCCTGGTCAAAACTATAAACTCTCCAATTCTTCAAATTGCCAACTTTGGACAAATAAAGCCAAAACCTTCTAGGAACATCTAAATTCAAATTCGAACATATTTCCAAGTCCAAAATCACTATACGAACCTAGTGGAATCATCAAATCACCAATCTGAGGCTATTTACTCAAAAATCAAACCTTGGTTAACTCGTCCTATTTAAATCACATTTGAGAATCACTTTATCAAATCCATCATGAACCACTCAAAAATGAAAACCAACCATGCATACAAGTTATAATATACCGTATGAAGTTTCACCAAGTCTAAAATCATAGAAAGTAATGCTAGAGCTCAAAACAATCGATCGGGTCATTACATTCTTCCTCACTAAAACATACGTTCGTCCTCGAACGTGCTAAAAATAATTCAAAAGTCATACAATCATTGTATTAACTTATCATACATATACCCATGGATAATCCCATATCACCACAATCCATATAAGTCTATTAGCACAATATCGATTGGAGATTTTTTCTTCAACCTTAGTCCATAAATCTTAGAACGAATTTCAAAATCTGAAATTCCTTATAAGATCCCATCTCACATATATAAACTGTAAAATTCTCAAAAAAGATGTATCAATCTGTAACTATATTACTAAGATGTAACCACGCAATGTACCAGATAAATCATGTTCTCATAGTGATACCTTCAGATCGCAATTGCTGCACATTATCGAATCTGGTACTGGCAATGTACCTCATATAATATAAAACCTTATTCCAAAAATTTGCAACTCTACTAATGATGAAACAAACACCTAAAAACACACAATCACCCATCATATCAATAATTCACGAAGCACTCTCACCCGATAAGAACTATTGCCAAATTTTAAGCTAACTAATGACATAATTCTTCCAAACATACCTTAACAAAATCCAATGTCTCACTAATTCTAGGTCCAATAATATCATTTCACTCTGTATAATTTGATCGTCTCAGAGGCTACACAAAAGGCCATCTAGAACCCCATACAAGGCAATCTATGCACCAAACTCGCAACAACTCGAAGGTGACCAATAATGGAAGGAGAACCACATAAGGGAACTTTCCAACAAGTTCAACGGATACAACCACAAAGCACAATGCTGTGAACCCATCCCACAAGGGAGAAGCAAAATACACAAAATAAGCACAAAGGATCATATCTTAACATAACTCTTCTGCGGTGCGTAACCCGATCCAAACATACCAATCTGCATAGAGTATCCATCGTGCCATAATGCTCACAATCAACAAATACGTATGTATCAACAACAACCACTCAAAGGAAATAACCATAACCATACATAAACGGATAGTACAATTTACCACAAATAGGAAAAGCATGACTAAGGTGCAATAAGAAACTCTGCACCACAAGAGCCAACTCTCTCAAATCTCGCCACCATGCCTGGATAGAACCACATCATACGAGTGAATAGTTGAGTAGTCTCATAAATCATCGTAGCATAAGAGTCGACATATGGAACATATCAGGTCATGAATAAGATCAACTCTAGTCGTTGATACACCCCCAGCAACTATTGTGCTGAGTAAATAAACCCGATCAGATATAGAATACACATTCTTATTCAGCTATGAATTTTATACTTTTTCGAAACTCCAGACCCGTCAAGTCAAAACACAGAGACAAGAATAGATTCTGACTACCCATAACCCCATGAATTCATATATGTGATTCGTTTTAAAACTCGAGTCCAAATATGTAACGACCCGACCCGTTGTCTCATGTATCTCTGCCCCGTTTTCCCCATTTTATGCTTANTTTCTGATGATTTGACTAGTTTTGGGTGATGATTTGTGACTTAGGAGTGTGATCGGAATTGATTTTGGAGGCTCGGTGTAGAATTAGGCTTGAATTGGCGAAGTTAGCATTTTGGCGATATCTGGTTGATGGGTGAGAATTTGATCCGAGGGTCGGAATGGAATTCTGAGAGTTGATGTAGTTCCGTTAAGTGATTTTGGATGTGTGTGCAAATTTTTAGGTCATTCGGACGTCGTTTGGTCGGATTTTTTATCGAATATGCAATTCGGAAGTTTTAAGAAAATTTAGGCTTTGATTTGATCATAATTGAGGATTTTGATGTTGACGTTAGCATTTTCATGATTCGAGCAAGTTTGAATAAAGTGTTAGATCATGTCTGTGCTTTTGGTTGAGGTCCCGAGGGCCTCAGGGTGATTTCGGATGGCTAACGGGAATTTTTGAGTTGGGAAATGCAGCAAAAAAATTGCAGAGAACTTTTGGTCTATGCGATCGCGGAGGGCTTCATGTGATCGCATAGAAGGTTTTGGACTTGGGGTCCCTGGCAACGTTTGTTCTATGCGAACGCGGAGATGGTTGTGTGATCGCATGGAAGGGGTGACTGTGCGATGCGATCGCAGAGCTTGTCATGCGATCACGTAAGAGGATTTTTGGGAGATTTGCATTTGTGCTATGCGATCGCATTAGTAGTGTTGCGATCGCATAGAGGAAGAGCTGGGCGGACAGAACTGTTTTAAGGGTTATTTCATCCGCGACCAAGCTT
>MU696108.1:15945-34840 GCA_026770625.1 Nicotiana glauca | reverse complement strand
GATCTAGATGGACTGTGAAATTTCAGTTGTGTTGTATTATCGGTGCCTATGTGAGTTAGGGTGACGTGGGATCACCACGGGTATATGTTTGGTAAGGTCATTTAGATATTGGTTGGCTTCTAGTACACCTCGGGGTACACTCGAGGATGAGCGTTTGTTTAAGTTGGGGAGGATGTAACGACCCGACCCGTCGTCTCATGTATCTCCGCCCCGTTTGCCCCGTTTTATGCTTCTATATGTTTCATTATATGTGTTTGGTAAATTTGAAGTAATTTGGATAGAGTTTGGTTGGAAATGAGACAATTAGTCTCCTTAAGAGAAGGTTAGTTTGGAAAAGTCAACTGGATGTTGACTTATGAGTTAGAGGGCTCGGAATGGATTTTGGATGATTCGACTAGTTTCGGGTGATGATTTGTGACTTAGGAGTGTGATCGGAATTCATTTTGGAGGCTCGGTGTAGAATTAGGCTTGAATTGGCGAAGTTAGCATTTTGGCGATATCCGGTTGATGGGTGAGAATTTGAACCGAGGGTCGGAATGGAATTCTGATAGTTGTTGTAGTTCCGTTAAGTGATTTTGGATGTGTGTGCAAATTTTCAGGTCATTCGGACGTCGTTTGGTCGGGTTTTTGATCGAATATGCAATTCGGAAGTTTTAAGAAAATTTAGGCTTTGATTTGATCATAATTGAGGATTTTGATGTTGACGTTAGCATTTTCATGATTCGAGCAAGTTTGAATGAAGTGTTAGATCATGTCTGTGCTTTTGGTTGAGGTCCCGAGGGCCTCGGGGTGATTTCGGATGGCTAACGGGAATTTTTGAGTTGGGAAATGCAGCAAAAAAATTGCAGAGAACTTTTGTTCTATGCGATCGCGGAGGGCTTCATGCGATCGCATAGAAGGTTTTGGACTTGGGGTCCCTGGCAACGTTTGTTCTATGCGAACGCGGAGATGGTTGTGCAATCGCATGGAAGGGGGTGACTGTGCGATGCGATCGCAGAGCTTGTCATGCGATCGCGTAAGAGGATTTTTGGGAGATTTGAATTTGTGCTATGCGATCGCATTAGTAGTGTTGCGATCGCATAGAGGAAGAGCTGGGCGGACAGAATTGTTTTAAGGGTTATTTCATCCGCGACCAAGCTCATTTCTTTCACCATTTTTGGTCATCTTGGGAGCTTTTGACGAGGGATTAAGAGGATTTCGACTGGGAATCGATTGGAGGTAAGTTTTATGAGTTAAATACATGATTTTATTAAAGAATCATCCTTGAAATTCATGGAAAATATAGCCAAATTGTAAGAAATTAGGGCTTGAAGTAAAAATTCTAAATTTGGGATTTGAGGGGGCCATTGTGGTCCGATTTGGGTGTTCTTGGTATGAACGGACTCGTGGCGAGACGAGGATTCCGAAAATATGAATTTTATTATTTTTCGAGACGTGGGCCCAGGGCTAGGATTTTGCAAATTTCATGATTTTCGACATTTTTCGAGTCTTTTCGATTGGGTATTGTTCCCTTAGCACATTGTGATGCATTCGCTCTGATTTTGGTTAGATTCGATGCGCGTGGAGGCCGGTTTGAGGGGCAAAGGCGTTGCAGGCTTGAGATTTCGCCGGTTCGAGGTGAGTAATACTTGTGAATGATATCCTGGGGGTTTGAAACCCCGGATTTGCACATCATAGTGCTGTATTGTGGTGACTTGCACGCTGGACCTGAGCGTGGGGTAGAGCACCGTTAGGGATCGTGACTTGGTCCGTCCCGGTTGTTGGTTTTTATTGTGTATTTGCAAATGAATTGTTGTTATCATTATGACTTGGGCTCATTGCCATACTTGGGGATTGTTGCCGATTATTTGAACTCTTTATGAACTATCATCACTGTTTTCCTCGCTATTTGAAATATTATTTGAACTCAGTCCATGTGATTTACACTGTTTCATGAACTCAGCTATATTTTTCTTAAACTTGGAATTTCAACTGATATTTGAACTTTTGTTTGAGCTGAGTATTATTGTTCTACTGATGCCCGAGGGGCTTTTGACTATTTTGGGACTGATTGAGGCCGAGGGCCATATGTCAGGATATGAAGAGTGATGTAAGCAGGCTTTCAGGCCTCGAGTGTTATGTGAGGAGGCTTTCAGGCCTCGAGTGTTATGTGTGCATATGCATATACATTCATGGATCGGACTGCACGTCGCAGTAGTATATTGCATGGATCGGACTGCACGCCGCAGTAGTATATTATATGGATCGAACTGCACGCCGCAGTAGTATATTATATGGATCGAACTGCACGCCGCAGTAGTATATTATATGGATCGGACTGCACGGCTCAGTATTATAGCGCTTGAGCTGTAGGAGCCCCTCCGGAGTCTGTACACATCCCCAGTGAGCATAGGGTACCCATGGATCGGGCTACGCGCCGTAGCGGTCATATGCATTGCATTGCATTCATGCATTCACTCCTGTTTGTACTACGTGGCATGACATCTAGCACTCATATATCATTGGCATACATATTGTTACTTGCCTTGTTGACCAGATACCCTGGTGCTACATGTTAAGGAGTGCTGAGCCCGAGAGGATGATGTTGTATATTGTGAGTTGGGAGTGAGCTCGCGGGGCTGATACTGTACTGAGAGGTTGATACTGAGCCCGAGGGGCAGATTTCTGATTATTTCCTCCTTGTAGAAATTATTTTTGCAACTGTTGAAAAGGCATACTTTCAAAAGAGATTTTTAACTGAGCTTGGGATTTTCTAAAGGATTTCTCGGTGTTACGGTTTTACTACTATTTTTCTAAAAGGGTTGTTCTGTCTGTTATAGCATTTTGGAGTGCTCATACGTGTTTTCTTATCGCTTAGATATTATTCGCTCTTATTACCACTGAGTTGGAAGTACTCACTTTACTCCCTGCACCTCGCGTGCAGTTGCAGGTACTGTTCACCCGGTAGCGGGTTAGTAGCGGATTGAAGGTATTGCTATCGTAGCTAAGCAAGGTGACCGTCGGCGCTCGCGGCACCGAGATTCTTCTTCTTCTTGTTTCCCAGATTTTACTCTATGTATTATAGACCTTAAAATTGTAATAAAGACCTTCCTAGATGCTCGTGACTTGTGACACCCCGGTCGGGCTGTATTGGGTTGTATTTATATTGATTAATATCATTAATTCATATGCGAACTGTTATATAACTGACTAACTGCTTTAAGTGGTGTTCTGAAATGGTCTGGCTGGCCTTGTCTTCACGAGAGGCGCCATCACGACCGGGTTTGGGAATTGGGTCGTGACAAAATCGACTCTCAAAACTCAAATTTTATTTTTCAAAAACTTGATAAAATTTTTCGATTTTTCTTACAAATGCGACTCTTTTCTTACAAATGCGAAGCCTATACTCATTGCAAATGCGACTCTTTTCTTACAAATGCGAACTAGGCGACCTCCTGTAACTATTCACAATTGCGACCCAGGTATTGCAATTGCGACACCTGAGGACCATGTTAAGGTCATAATTGCGACCCTGGTGTTCTCAAATGCAACACCAGAGGCGTCAGCACACCAGATTCTGCTTTTTCCAGTCCAAAACATTCCGAAACATGTCTAAAACTCATCTGAGCCCTCAAGTCTCCAAACCAAACACCCACACAAGTCTAAGAACATCATACGAAGTTGCGCGCATGATCAAAACACAAAACTAACACCTAGAACTACGAATCGAACACAAAAAAGCATGAATTTTAAAGTAAAGTTCAAGAACTTCTAGAATTGCAACTAAGCATCCGAATCATATCAAATCAGCTCCGCACGATCCCAAATTTTGCAGACAAATTTTAAATAGCATAACGAACCTATTCCAAGTCCCAGAATCAAATTCAAAACCCAATATCTAAAAGTCAACATACTGCCAATCTTCTAAACCTCAAATTGTCAATTTTTGGCAAAATAAAACAAATCAACCTACGGACTTCCGAATTCGATTTTGGGCATAAGTCCAAGTATAAAATCATAATACAAAGCTATTGGAGACATCGAAACACCTTTCCAGGGTTAATTTCACAAAAGTCAAATTTTGATTAATATTTCTAACTTAAGCTTCTAAGCCAAGAACCAAAGGGTCTAAATCAACCTGAAATCTTACCAGAATTAAACCAACCAACCCCGAAAGTCGTAAACCATAAATACACATGTGTGAAGCATAGAAAGGGGAAACGGGGTGAAAATAGACAAACTACCAGTAGAGTCGTTACATTCTCCCTTTTTAAAATAAACGTTTGTCCTCACGCGTACATAAGGACATACCTGAAGTGATGAATAGATGAGGATAACGACTCTGCATGTCACGCTCGATCTCCCAGGTCGCCTCCTCAATCAGATGACCCCTCCATTGAACCTTCACCGAAGCAATGTTCTTTGATCTCAACTTCCGGACTTGTCTATCCATGATAGCCACCGACTCCTCAATATAAGTCAAATCCTTGTCCAATTACACTAAGCAGAAGTCTAAAACATGAGACAAATCACCATAATACTTCTGGAGCATAGAAACATGGAACATCGGATGAACTGCAGATAAGCTAGGTGGAAATACAAGCTTGTAGACAACCTCACCAACTCTCTCAAGGATCTCAAAAGAACCAATATACCTAGGGCTCAACTTGCCCTTCTTCCCGAGTCTCATCACACCCTTAATGGGTGAAACCCGGAGCAAGACCCGCTCTTCAACCATAAATGATATATCATGAACCTTCCAATTAGCATAACTCTTCTGTCTAAACTGGGTTGTACGAAGCCGATCCTGAATTAATTTGACCTTCTCCAAGGCATGTCGAACAAAATATGTGCCCAAAAACCTAGCCTCTCCCGGCTCAAACCAACCAACTGGAGAACGGCCTTGTCTCTCATATAGGGCCTCATAAGGAGCCATTTGAATACTCGATTAGTAGTTGTTGTTGTAGGTAAACTCCGCAAGCGCCAAGAACTGATCCCAAAAACCCCTGAAATCAATAACATAGGCACGACGCATATCCTCCAATATATGAATGGTGAGCTTGGACTTCCTAACCATCTGGGGGTCAAAAGTTGTACTCAACTCGACTCGTGTCTAACTCACACTGTATAGCTCTCTAGAAAAGTGATGTGAACTGCATACCTCGATCAGAGATAATGGATACCGAGACACCGTGAAGTCAAACAATCTCACGAATATAGATTTGAGCTAGCTGCTTTGAAGAATAAGTGATAACCATCGGAATAAAATGAGCCGACTTGGTCAACCTGTCTACAATCACCCATACTACGTCAAATTTATTTTGAGTTTGTGGGAGACCAACAACGAAGTCCATGATAACATTCTCCCACTTTCCCTCGAGAATCTCAAGTCTCTTAAGCAAACTCCTGGCCTCTGATTCCCATACTTCACTAGATGATAATTTAGGCACCGAGCTACATACTCAACTTTGTCTTTCTTCATTCTACTTAACTGTTATATCTCGCGTTTTTCGTACGTTAAAATTTCGTCTCCAGTTCATTGACGTAGACTCAGGGGTGAGATCATCTTGACGTTAATATATTTACGCTATTTATAACAAGCGATAAATAAGTGTCATGAAGGATAAAGGATGCACGAATTAGAGAAAATGAGTTTCGTTGAAAATGGCCAATTTGGGATAAAATACGGATCAAGTAATAATACCCGATAATTATAAACTAGTACCATGCAAGGTACAATATGACCACGGTAGTATAATATATAAAGTATATATGAAGTATTTTGAAAATAAATAGAATTTTAAATAATTTATGGTAATTTTTAAATTATATATGCGGGTAATAGATTAATTACCGGATAACAAAAAATTACCTAATTAACTAATGAGTGGATAAAAATTAACAAATCACCCCAAGAGAACGTGGCATCCCCCTTTGTTTAAGGTGACTCATTGATTCACCGTTACATGTATCAAAGGTCTAAATTACAAAGTCTTATCAAGACTTTTTGTGAGCATTATCAATTAAAAGTGATAAACACTTCATTTAAAGATCAAGAACCATTCTTACATTGTGTCTTGAACCAAAAACAAGAGAACAAACATTTGGCATTCTGATTTAAACCAAAAAACGAGAGAGAGTAGGAACATTTTGTTCAAATTCAATCCTTAGCCAACATTTCATTCAAAAAAACGTTAAAAGCAGATTAAGTTCGACCGAAATTTCAAGTTTGTCCAAGTGTGAATTTCGTCCATATTTCATAGAAGTAGGTTCATTCAAATAATTTCGGGAACAGGTAGGTTAAGGATAACCTTTTCTTCATTTTAGCATGATATCGTAATTACACAAGTTTGATAACGAGGCATAGAGAAAAATTCGTATTCCGAAATTTATGTATATTTTGCTAATCTCGCAAATTATATATATTGTCCTAGTTTTGTAAGTTACCATATTCTTCTTATCGGGACTGCATTCGGTCGAGTATTTCCTTCTTCCAGTCAAAAGAGCAAAGAGATTACATATATACAGTATTAAAAGTATTTTCATTACCATCGAGCTATAATCGATGGGCAGGCCTTTATTGGACAACCTCTTATCAGACAGTAAGATATATACCGAGCCTGTTGTGGCCGAGAGCCTATGAGCAATCCCAGTTGGTCGAGATACAGAGCCTAGTATGGCCGAGCACCTATGAGTGAGCCTACTACGACATAGCAGTTATATATATAAATCGAGCCTTATAGGGCTGGACAGCTATTTTACTTAGTATATTGAGAGAGTTAAGTCAGTATCAGCAGATGAGCTTATCTTCAGATTTTCTTTGGCTCCCAGTTATTTTTAGTTATTATATTATCAGTTGAGTTTTAGCTTAAGTATATTGCCTTACATACGCGATATATTATTTCGTACTGACGTCCTTTTCTGGGGGCACTGCGTTTCATGCATGCAGGTTCAGATAGACAGACGGGTAGACCTATTCAATAGGTGTTGTTCGAGTTCAGCTTTATCGGTAAGCTACCCTTCTTTCGGAGTTGCCGAGTCTAGCATTGTGGTGTATATCTTGTGTATATATTTATATACGTTATGGGTAGGTCGGGGCCCTATTCCGATCATAGTACATCTATCAGTACAGGCTTGTATACATATCATATCGGTTAGTGCAGTATCTTGGGCTTGTAGGCGCTGTACGTATATTATGTTGGATGGTCAGTTGTAGTAATTATGACGACCTTGCCGGCCCAGCTTTATGTTGACATTAGTGAATGTTAGTCTCCATTTAGTTTATATCTTGTATCTCACATTATCTTATAATGTGGCCTATAGCCAAAGTAATACATTATATATTCAGAGTCTCTTAGTCGCAAGTGGTACGCAAGGATAGATGAGGCACTAGGTGCCGGTCTCTCCCTCGGGCTTGGGGCGTGACAAAAGTGGTATTAGAGCAGTTCTATCCTAGAAAGTCTACAAGTCGTGTCTAGTAGGGTCTTATTTATAGACGTGTGTTGCATCACATTATATAAGCAGGGGACTATAGGGAATTTAGGAGTTGGTTACCCTTCTTTCAAATCTAAATCGTGTTGTAGCACTGAGTTATACGAAATCTTAGTTAAGCTTACGTGTTGACGTTTGCATGCACAGATTATGATAACTAAGAAGGTTACAGCTAGCGATAGGAGAGAAACTGTAGTAGGTGAGGGGACTAGCAAGCTACCCCCAGCCGATGGAGCCCAATCGGAGTCGCAGGGAGAGACCCCTACCCAGCAATTACCGGGTCTTCCGCCACCTGAGGAAATTCCTAGGGAGACCGCACATCCAGTTCCCTCTCTGCTTCCATCAGGTTAGTACTTGAGGAGTGCAGTGCATTTGTTGGCACAGTTTGTAGCTACCCAGCAACAGGCTAGGGCATCCGCTAGTGCAGGACCTTTTGAGGGATTTGGGAGTTCAAGGACCCGAGAGTTTATTGCTTTGAATCCCCCAGAGTTCACAAGGACAGATTAGAGGGAGGACCCACAAGATTTTATTGATCAGCTTCATAGGATTTTTCGTGTTATGCATGCCATGGAGAAAGAGGCAGTTGAGTTAGCAGTTTTTCGACTCTGACATATAGCCATCCTTTGGTATGAGGGATGGGAAAGATCCTGGGGATGTGATGCACCTCCTGCTATTTGGGAGATATTTTTAGATGCTTTCCTTGACCGATGCATACCACGAGAGATATGACAGGCCCAACTCGATCAGTTTATAGCCCTCAAGCAGGGCAATATGAGCGTTCGAGAATATAGTCTCCATTTTGACTCGTTGGCCAGATATGCACCATCCATAGTTGCTACTATGCAGGATAGAATCCACAGGTTTATAGCAGGGCTGGCCCCAGAGTTGACCGAGGCATGTGTCACCGCTACATTGTAGGATAGTATGGATACCTCCCAGATTCAAGCATTTGCCCAGAAAATTGAAAGGGGGAGGCGTCGGCAGTAGGATACGGAGAGGACTGAATCAGCGGTGGAAGAGGATGAGATTTGCCAGATCTCAAGAGCAATCTCAAGGTAGTTAAAGACCCCAGTACTTCGAACGGCCACCTAGACCTCCTCCACCTCAGCTACAGGGTTACAGGTATGATCACTATACTCAGTCAAGACCACATGAGAGTCCCAGGCCTCAAGTTTGCAATGAAAATGAGGTTCGAGACAGACAAGGCCGTTTTCACCGCAGTGTGCCATCTACGATCGAGGACACTTGGGCCAATGATGGGTCGTTTTCGATGCTTGTTATACATGTAAAAGTCCAGGGCATATGATGCGAGATTGCCCAAATAGAGATTCTAGGGGTATGTGGCAACTAGCGAATTTAGCAATAGGATCAGCTATGTTCGTGCATCCTTCAGGGCACGAGTCTCAGTCTTCGGCTGGAGGTTGAGGCAGAGGTAGAGGGTCCAGTTCAGGTGGTAACCAAAATCGTATCTATACGCTAGCAGGTCGACAGGACTAAGAGTCCTCACCAGACATTGTGACAGGTATGTTCACCATTTGTTCTCACGATGTTTATGCCTTGAAAGACCCAGGATCTACTTTATCATGTATTGCCTTATTTCTCGCGCAAAAATTTGGTATAGTGCCTGAAATACTAAGTGATCCTTTTGCAATATCTACACCGGTCGAAGAATCAATTATCTCTAGACGCGTTTGCCGCGGTTGTACGGTACCAATTTGTGGTCATCAGACCTCAGCCGATCTAGTTGAACTAGAGATGTTGGATTTCGATGCTATCATGGGCATGAACTGGTTGGCATCTTGTTATTCCACAGTTGATTGTCGAGCAAAGACAGCTACATTTCATTTTTTGGGTGAGCCATTCCTTTAATGGGTAGGTAATACAGCGACACCTAGAGACAGGTTTATTTCCTATCTGAAGGTGGGGAAATGATTGCAAAAGGGTGCATTTATCATATTGTACGAGTTAAATATGCCGATTCTAAGATGCCTACACGTCAGTCTATTCCAGTAGTAAAGGAGTACGCAGATGTATTTCTAGATGAACTTCCAGGTATTCCTCCAGAGCGAGAGATTGATTTTGGCATCGATTTGCTTCCAGAAATGCAACCAATATCCATCCCTCCGTATAGAATGGCACCTGCTGAATTGAAGGAGTTGAAGGAGCAGTTAAAAGATTTGCTGGAGAAAGGTTTCACCAGGCCCAGTACTTCACCTTGGGGTGCACCGGTACTGTTTGTACGGAAGAAAGACAGCTCGCTAAGGATGTGTATCAATTATAGGCAACTTAACAAGGTAACTAATAAGAATAAGTATCCCCTTCCAAGGATAAACGACTTGTTTGAGTTTCAGGGAGCTAGATGCTTTTCAAAGATAGATTTGAGGTCGGGGTACCACCAGGTCAGAGTTTGGGAGTAAGATATTCCCAAGACAGCCTTTAGGACCCGATATGGCCACTTTGAGTTCCTTGTTATGTCCTTCGGGTTGACAAATGCACCTGCCATATTTATGGACTTGATGAATAGCCTATTCCGTCCATATTTGGATCTGTTCGTGATAGTCTTTATTGATGATGTTCTGGTTTATTCACGTTTAGAGGATGAGCATGTGGATCATCTACGAGTAGTACTCCAAATCCTCCACGATAATAAATTGTATGCTAAGTTTTCTAAGTGTGAGTTCTGGTTGAAAACCGTAGCATTCTTGGGGCATATTGTATCTGACGGAGATATAAAGGTAGAAACTCAGAAGATTGATGATGTGATATCCTAGCCTAGACCTACCACTCCGATAGAGATTCGTAGCTTTTTTGGCTTAGCGGGATATTACCGGAGGTTCGTAGAGGGTTTTTCTTCTCTTTCAGCACCATTAACAAAGCTGACGTAGAAAGTAACTAAGTTTAAGTGGACAGAGGCTTGTGAGCAGAGTTTTCAAGAGCTTAAGAACAGGTTGACCTCAGCGCTAGTTCTAGCACTTCCAGAAGGTCCAGATGGTTATGCCATGTATTGTGATGCCTCAGGTGTCTGTGTCTTGATGTAACATGGGAAATTAATTGCATATGCTTCAAGGCAGTTAAAGAAGCATAAGCAGAATTATTCGACCCACGACCTCAAGTTAGCTGCAGTTGTCCATGCAGTTAAGATATGGCGGCATTATTTATATGGTGTTCATGTTGATGTGTTCACAAATCCTAAAAGCACACAATATATCTTCAAGAAAAAAGAGTTGAATTTGCGACAAAGACGATGGCTTGAGTTATTAAAAGGTTATGATGTTAACACTCTCTACCATCTAGGGAAAGCTAATGTTGTAGCAGATGCCTTAAGTCTTTGATCTATGGGTATCTTAGCATATGTAGAGGCCGAGAAAAGACAATTAGCCAGAGAGATTCATTAATTGTCTTATTTGGGGGTTTGGTTTGTAGACTCTGGCAATAGAGGAGTTGTACTCCAAAATACTACAAAACCACCTCTCATAACTGAAGTAAAGGAGAGGCAGTACGAGGATCCAGAGTTAGTCGAGTTGAGAGAGCGGGTTCCACAATAGAAGAAGTCATTGTTAAAACTCAAAGGAGATGGGGTTCTCAGATACAGGGGTTGTTTATGTGTTTCAGATGTAGCAGGGCTACAAGATAGGATTATGTCAAAAGCACATTATTCGTGGTAATGGGTCGACAAAGATGTATCATGGCATTACGGATGTGTAATGGTGGAACGATATGAAGAAGAACATCGCTGAGTATGTCGCTCAATACCCTAGTTGCCAGCAGGTGAAAATAGAGCACCAGAAGCCCGGAGGGCTAATGTAGACTATAAAGATCCCGACATGGAAATGGGAGGTGATAAACATGGACTTTCTCATGGGTTTACCTCGTTCTCGTTGTAAGTTTGATTCCATATGGGTGATAGTTGACAGGTTGACGAAATCAGCTCATTTCCTACCGGTGAGATCTACATATACAGCAGAGGGTTATGCAAAATTATATATTAAGGAGATAGTGCGACTACACGGAGTATTCGTATCTATTATATCTGACTGTGGGGCCCAGTTTACAGCATATTTTTGGAGGTCATTTCAGAAAGGTCTAGGAACTCAGGTAAATCGCAGTACATCTTTTCATCCACAAACGGATAGACAAGCCGAGCGCATAATTCAGACGCTCAAGGATATATTACGAGCATGTGTGCTGGATTTTAAAAGAAGTTGGGATAAACATCTACCTTTTATCGACTTTGCATATAATAACAGCTACCACTCAAGTATCTAGATGGCTCCATACGAGGCTTTGTATGGACGTAAGTGCAGATCTCCTATAGGGTGGTTTGATGTTGAGAATCTAGGTTGCATGGACCAGACCTGGTTCAGTAGGCCATAGGAAAAGTAAAGTTTATCTGGGAGCGACTATTGACAGCTCAGAGTCAACAGAAGTCATATTCTGACATGTGGCGACGAGATTTAGAGTTCGGGATTAATGACTGGGTATTCCTAAAGGTGTCATCTATGAAAGGTGTAATGATATTTGGCAAGAATGGCAAGCTTATCCCACGGTATATTGGACCTTATAGGATCATTAGGAGAGTGGGCCAAGTAGCTTATGAGTTAGAATTGCCCTTGGAATTGGAGTATGTCCATCCGATTTTTCACGTATCTATGTTACGGAAGTGCATTGGCAATCCTACCCGAGTAGTGCCAACGGATGATGTACAAATTAAAGAGAACATATCATATGAGGAAGTTTTGTTTGCCATCCTAGACCAATAAATCCGCAAGTTGCGGAATAAGGAGGTAGTTTCCGTGAAAGTACTTTGGAGAAACAACAATGTGGAATAGATGACTTGGGAGGCCGAGAAAAAAATGAAGTCTAGATATCCCTACTTATTACCTCCTCCAGAGAAGGATCCGACTGAGACGTCATAACTATAAGGTACTTGTATAAATTCTTGTGTTGATTATTTTCATTGGTCATGTGAGGCCGTTATCATTATTTATAATTGTTGTACGGTGTGGCGTTGGATTATTAAGCTTCTACAGGGAGAGTTAGTAGTAGTGTTGTTATAAAGGCGACCCTGCCAAAGTTATATGGATCATGGGGAATTGAACATTGAAGGACGAATTTTTTTAAGGGGGGAAGGATGTTACATCTCGCATTTTTCGTACGGATATTGTATCCAGTTGATTGACGTAGACTCGGGGGGAGATCATCTTGACGTTAATATATTTATGCTATTTATAACTAGCGATAAATAAGTGTCATGACGGATAAAGGATGCACGAATTAGAGAAAACGAGTTTTGTTGAAAATGGCAAATTTAGGATAAAAACGGATCAAGTAATAATACCCGATAATATACGGATCTAGTAAAAACTGCACGGCCGCACACTGGCCGCGCAAAAGGGGAAGAACACTGGTCAATATGCGCGACCCATCCGCGGTTGATGCGCGGCCGTGCACGTCATGTCCGGGAAAAATGTCATTTTTTGCGTAGGAGAAGGTAAAATATTTGGGCCCAACCCTACTTGATATATATACACGGGAAAATGGTATTTTGAAGACTTTTGACATACTTTTGACACAATTTAGACCCAAGGAGGCTAAGGAGACGGGGGATTCGACCTAAGGAGGCAAGTTCACATTAGGATCAAGGCGGAGAATTATTCTACGAGTTTTTTACTTTCTTCTTCCTATTTTCATTATTGATTATGAATTCTAGTATTATAGTTATGCATACTATTATGAATAGCTAATTTGTTATCTAAGATTTTGATGGAACCTATTGAAGGATGATTTTGTTGTTACGTTAATAAAGATTTGCCATAGTATTTTCTCTATTTGTTCAACTATATTATTATTGTGGTTGGTTGAAGAGTTCTTTATCGACTGTGCCTATTTAGTGTGTATTACTCGAGAGAGAGTGCACATTTAGGTAGTTGTTAAAAAACATCACTCCTAACGTATATGAGGGATCAATATGGAGGATTTAAAGGTGGGATTAGGGATAACGAAACCTTGGGTGCGATCCGAGTGAGCCGTACTTAATGCCAGCTAGCGTAATTCAGGAGAATATGTCTAGTAAATTGTGGTAATTACTCGGGAGAGAGTTATGACAGTCAGAGCGCTCATGATCGGTAGAGAATACTTAGGCAAATTTATAGAAAATGTAGCGGGAAGGATTTCGACAATAGGGAAAATCTTAACTCTAGACCTCCTTAATCTTATCTCTAACCCTTGGTATCTTTAGTTGTTAATTTAATATTTTAATTTGTTAGTTAATTAATTAAACACAAGAATCTTAATATCAATATATTAGGAATTGTTTAAGCTTATCTTTTTGGTGATAGTGAAGTTGTAGCTAAGCCTTAGTTCTCTGAGGGATTCGACTCCGCGCTTGTAAAATAGATTATATTTGCAACGACTGCATAGTCCTTTTTATAAGGCATAGTTGGGCGTGATCAAATTTTGGCGCCGTTGCCGGAGAATTAACGGTATAACTATAGGTGTACATATTTGTAGGTTTCAAGTTCGAACTTTTATTTTTGTTTTCTTGTATTTGATTAAAAAAAATTGACTTGAGAGACATGACATCTTGGAATTATGAGAGTTTTGATGTTGGTAATTCTACTTTTGATCCTCCTTATGTATTTAGTGGAGGAAACCACCTAGGGAAAAATTATCAAAATATTCCCAAGAGCGAGTTATATGCACCAACTCAATCTTATGTGTGGAATGTGTGCGATATGTGTGGTGGTCAAGATGGTCACTTTCATGGTTGTGCTTATATTTCTTATATTCCCCCAACCCCTAGCTTTGATAGTTCTTCTTTTTCTTGTAAGGATAACAGGAACAAAGAATATAGGGAAGCTGACCTAAAGAAGATCGAAGATATGCTAAAGTGCCTTGTGGAAAAAAATAATGAGACACAATTGCGGGTACAAAGGCAAGATGCAACTATTCGCAACTTGGAGCTCAAGTGAGTCAACTAGTTAAAGCTTTTAATGCTCAATATGTCAATATGATGGATAGTAGCCAAGAAGAGCGTGAATTAGATATAGAAATTGAGGTGCTAGTGGAGGAGGTCAGAGTAGAATACCAACAATCTATCCAGCTAGAATTTGAGGATGCCGATGTTGAAGAAATAATACTAGAGTCAACCAGGGACGTTGAAGATACAAATTTAGTTGACTCTAGTATGATTGGTGTTGAGGAGGTTAAAAATCTTGAAGTTCATGTGTTTGAGCGCGTTGGACCTCATTCCAAATACTTCTCTACATTTTGTTCAGATGGTAAAATGGAAATTGATTTGTAAGAGCCAATGCAAGAGTCAAAGGAAGAGGTAGATGAGCCCTATATTCTGAAATTTTCAAGGTTGTCTAGGCAAAGTGACATTCCTCGGTTGAAAGCCAAAAAGTTCATAAAGTATCATTTAATTTTTGGCTCGCAACAATTTGTATCACCCCTGGAGCATGATCATAGAGCAGAATCAAAACTTGGGGTCCAATTCATAAGTTCAAAGTGAAGGCAGAAAGTGATTCGC
The DNA here is from genome assembly GCA_026770625.1 of Nicotiana glauca. Classification (NCBI taxonomy): domain Eukaryota; kingdom Viridiplantae; phylum Streptophyta; class Magnoliopsida; order Solanales; family Solanaceae; genus Nicotiana; species Nicotiana glauca. The sequence goes on along the minus strand of MU696108.1, from coordinate 19,839 downwards.
GTCATGTCGCGACATTAAATCAAGCGCTTGTTGGGAGGCAACTCATCTTTACTACTTTCTTTTATTTTTTTAGTATTTTTTTTAATTTTATTATTTTTGTAGTGTTGAGTTTTGATTTTATAGGAGCATGGAAAGAAAAGCTATTGGAAGAATGTAATAGCAAACCAAATAGTTTGGAATTAAGTGTGAGGTACCCGCACGAAGGACCAAGCCTGGGAGAAGTTTGAGTACCCCATGAGCTGATAGTACTTTGGTCTTTGGCCTACCAGGGAGTTTCTATTATCCTCTTATTAGTTATGGTGTGCATTAGGGACAATGCACAAGTTTAAGTGTGGGGTGACGATATTGTCTGGGTGACTTTCTATATTATTTTAGTTGTGTTAGTTTAATTGAAAAATGCTTCTTTTTAAAAGAATAAAAAAAATATTGGAATGTTCCCGACGATGGATCTATTAGACAATTTTCTTAAGGAATTTAAGTTTTTTAAAAAAAGATTTTCTTTGTAGGTAGTGTAGTAATTTTCTCTTGATTTTTCTTTGTGCCGCGGCTTTTTTCCAAGGGTATTATTTGAATCGAGTGTAGTTAGTTCTTTTTTAGGGGTAGGAACTAGTATGAGATGAATGGAATTACAGCGATATCTATTAATTTGTTATGCCTTGAGAATAGTAAGTACTCTAGTTGTGACGCTTAGGCTCAATTTTTGACTCTTGTATAAGTACCTTAAATTGTATGATTTTAAATTTGCTTAACTGCTTTGACTAGAGTGTCTTGATGAATCTAATCTTGAGTGAGTTATGTGCCATGTGTGTGTGTGAGAGAGGTTTTGTGTTATTTTGTGCATTGCATTTGATGTATAGAACTTGCGTTGCGTGTTTGCAAAGTGAAATAGTAGTTTTGTTCAGTCTTGGAAGTGATATAGGCATTTCTTTGTATGTGTGTGTGTGTGTGTGTATGTGTATATATATATATATATATATATTAACCGCCTAATTATTATGTATCGCAGTTAATCCTTTTGAGCCTATAATCGTGTTTCTTTGGCAACCACATTACAAGACTTATCCCTTTGTTTGAATTAACCATCTATTTGAATTTTGTAACCTCTCATGAGCACTTGAATTGTTATGAACTTTGTAAAAGTTAAAGTGTGGGGTGGGTTTGACTTTTGAGTAGAACTAATTAAATAAAGAGAAAGGTGCACTGTTTTGAAAAAGTAAGAGTCACTTGAATTGAAAAAAAAAATAGTTGGATTGTTGTGAAAAATATTCCTTGATAAGTGGTGGCTCTTGATATAAGTGTGCTTAAAAAAGAATAGGTTAAAATATAGTAAAGTTAAGGTAGAGTTTTGGTTTGACATAAATATGGGCTTGAAGGTTAAAGTTTTTGTATTAAAGTGTTTAGGGTGGTGTAGTCACTCTTATATCTAAATATATCCTACCTGTCCCACAACCTATATTACAACCAAATAAAGTCCTACTTGATCCTAGACTGAATGAGCTCGATTAGTAGAGTAGTATACTATGGGGCAAGCCTATGGTGCATCTTTTGTGGCATAGGAATGTTATTTCTGAGAGTGAGTGAATTCTTTGTATCTTGAGTTCCTAATTGTTCTTAAATTTTATTTTATGTATGGAACTACTCTCTTTTGTTGTGTAAGGGCACTTTATTCATGAAAGAAAGGTAATTTCAGTGACCTCTATGTTAGAGTAAGTGGGTGAGTTGTGAATAATGCGTGGTACTTGTGAGTCAAATCTTGAGGTGAAGATGTTACGCTTTTGTGCTTAGTCTATTTTAAATATTCTTGGCATGATGAGTTAGGAGAATTGTTTAAAAAGGTCGTGTATATATAAAGTGTAGTTTGATTGCTCGAGGACGAGCAATGGTTTAAGTGTGGGGTGTTGATGATAGGTTATAATTACGTATTTTAGTCGATTATTACATTTCAATTTACTGTACTTTAATTGAGTTTGAGCCTTAATCGCTAGTGTTTTGCACTAATTGTGTGTTTTATGCCTTGTAGGAGTAATTTTGAGCTATGTAGATGTTATGGAATGAATTCAAGTGATTTAGACCTTTGAAGTATGAGTAAAAGCCCAAGAAATTAAGCAGGGATCGTGTTTGGGGATCAACGGATGATAATTAAGAACGAACGACGAATTGAGTAGTCATCATGCGCACTGCCTAGTAAAATGCACATAATTTTTCCTTGGAACTCCACTTGGGCTCCACAATATAGTTAGAAAGCTAACTCAAAGAGCTACAACTTTCATGTTTACATTTTTCCATATTCCAAACAAAATATGGTGAAAAGTGCGCGTCTGGTGCACGGCCGCGAAAATGGGGCAGAACACAAGTGAATATGCGCGGCCCATCCGTGGTTGATGCGCGACCGCGCACGTCATGTCCAGGAAAAATGTTCTTTTTCGCGTAGGAGAAGGTATAATTATTTGGGCCCAACCCTACTTGATATATATACATAGGAAACGGTATTTTGAGGACTTTTGACATACTTTTGATACAATTTAGACCTAAGGAGGCTAAGGAGACCGGTGATTCGACCTAAGGAGGCAAGAACACATTAGGAGCAAGACGGAGAATTCTTCTACGAGATTTTCACTTCCTTATTCCTATTTTCATTATTGGTTATGAATTCTAGTATTGTAGCTATGCATACTATTATGAATAGCTAATTTGTTATCTAGGATTTTGATGGAACATATTGAAGAATGATTTTCTTGTTACGTTAATATAGATTAGCCATAGTATTTTCTCTATTTGTTCAACTATATTATTATTGTGGTTGGTTGAAGAGCTCTTACTCGACTGTGCCTATTTAGTGTGTATTACTCGGGAGAGAGTGCATATTTAGGTGGTTGTTGAACAACATCACTCCTAATGTATATGAGGGATCAATACGGAGGGTTTAAAGGTGGGATTAGAGATAACGAAACCTTGGGTGCGATCCGAGTGAGCCGTACTTAATGCCAGCTAGCGTAATTCGGGAGAATATGTCTAGTAAATTGTGTTAATTACTCGGGAGAGAGTTACGACAGTCATAGCGCTCATGATCTGTAGAGAATACTTAGGCGAATTTATAGAAAACGTAGCGGGAAAGATTCTGACAATAGAGGAAATCATAACTCTAGACCTCCTTAATCTTGTCTCTAACCCTTAGTATCTTTAATATTTAATTTACTATTTTAATTTGTTAGTTAATTAGTTAAACACGAGAATCTTAATATCTATAAGTTAGGAATTATTCAAGCTTGTCTTCTTGGTGATAGTGAACAGTTGTAGCTAAGCCTTAGTTCTCTGTGGGATTCGACTCCGGACTTGTAAACCGGATTATATTTGCAACGACCGCTTAGTCCTTTTATAAGGCATAGTTGGGCGTGATCACGTGTCTACTTTAATTGATTTCTTTATTTTTTGACACATACAAAGAAATTATTCTTTTAGCATTAATTGACAATAAAATTGATCATATTAACCTTAATTTATTCATTATAAATACAACAAATATACCTAGGCTCTTTACTCCAAGGGCAACTTTTGAAAAAAGATGTTAGTTCCTTTTTGATATCTGAAAAAAATCAAATATTATGGACCATACAAAAATTAAAAAAACAAATAAAGTGGACCGGAAGGGTAATAATATGGTAATTTGGAAGATAACTTGATATAATCAATTAAATTGCACTGAATAAGTAAAACATAAGGAATATAATTAACTAATTTCTTTGAGAGGATGAAGGAACAAATTTAATGCAAATGGATAATATGGGACAATAGTGTTGGGATATACGGTGGAGAATCCGCATGTTAACCGTGTTAATGTTAGAGAAGAGAGAGGCAATTCCTATCGTATCTGGAATTTAATTTTACCGCCCCCCC
>MU696108.1:3867-15720 GCA_026770625.1 Nicotiana glauca | reverse complement strand
ACCCCACCCAAACCCCCAACCCAGTATTTTCAAATTAAGAAATAGCTCCACAAATTTCTGTTTTAGTATTTTTTCTTTATCCTCCTCCATCTGCGGTGGAGAGACAGTAAGTAAAGGGGCGACATTTTTATAAATTATTTATATCTTAAAAGAATTATATTTTTATTTTTAAATTATTGTATATTTTCCCAAAAGCATATTTTTATTTTGGTCAAATATTTTATTTCAAAAATAAATAAAAGAAAACGATGTATTTTAACTTTCAAAAGCTTGGCCAGACATACTATATGTGCGCACTATTATTACAAGAAAAATGTGAGACTATTAATAAAAGATGACGAGTTTAAGTTATACTAGTTTACACCAATATTATAAAGGATTTTACATTATCAAAAACCCAAAGAATGTCTACTATTAAGTCTTAAGAAGATGTGAGATTTTAAGATCGATTACAAATTATAATAGGTAAAAACGAGGTGGTGTAAATTTTTATTACGATAATATAACTTGAACTTAAAAATGACCAACAAGTGGTGCTGGATAGATTCACCAAGTTAGGGCTATTATATTAGAATTAGGAAATCACCCCAATATTTTCAAAATTTGGAAATAGCACCACAATTTTCCTTTATAATACATTGTCAATCCTTCTCCGTCTGGGGTGGAGAGAGAGTGAAGGCGCCTCTCTGTGTTCTCTGTATAATATATATATCATCATCATCATCCTTAGAACAACCCACCAAACGGCTATTATTAGTTGTCACATTACAGAAGCCTAAAAAGCATAACCCCTCTTGAAGAATGGCTGCTTCTAAAGCAGTTCCATTCATGTAATTTTCAAGAGGGTGTTTTTTTTTTTTTTTCATATAGGATTCTTTTTATATGTAATTTCTCACTTTTATAAAAGGGGTCATTCAAAATTGAAAGTTTAGCAGAACCCAGAAACAGGAGACAAAAATTTGAGCATTTTGAGGAATTGTTGAAAAAACTTGGTTTCTCATGATGTCTGATGGTTATTATTACACTTCAAAGAAGAGTGATGATATTTGCCCTGATGTTTGTGGCCAGGTAATTTTCCTTATAAGAATTTACCATCAAAAGGAAAGTGAAAAGCTTTTTTACAGTTTATTTTTTATCTCATTGGTTCCAAGATCATATTGTTCTGTTGGGTTTTTGTAGAATAAAGATATGTGCTTTTATTTGACATGGATTAAGAATTTACTATCAGTAGGAAACTTGAAACTATTTTACAGTTTATTTTTTATCTCATTGGTCTTTATCTTGTTCTATTTTTTCGGAAAATTCTGCCAAGATCAGATTTTTATGTTGGATTTTGTGGAATTAAAGATATGTGCTTTTGTTTTGCTGTTGACAATTTGGCATGGATTAAGAATTTACCATCAGAAGGAAAGCTGAAGCATTTTACTGTTTATTTTTTATCTCATTTGGATTTTAACATACATATGTATGTATGTGTGGAAAATTCTGCCAAGATCAGATTTTTCTCTTGGATTATGTGGAATAAGCATATATGTTTTTTGGTTCTGCTATGGACAAATTGAAATGGATTATATGTGATCCTCAGAACTTTACTTTATGGAGAAATAGTTGTCACTGGAGGAATTTCTTTTTCCTGTGCAAAATAATGTTTTTTATTTCTGGAGACCAGATTTTACAATTTTTCATTATCTTCCAAGTATTTCAGTAAGTAGGTCAGGAATTTGAGTTTGTTGAAATTTCATGTTTTCTCTGATTCTACTCTTTCAGAACATTTGATTTGTTTGTCTCCAGAGTTTTGATGTTTTGAATTTCAAGTCTTATGGTCAAACATGTTGTTATTAAGGCTGTTAATATCTAGTTGTTGGAAGTTGTTATTTTTATGGTTCTAGAAGTAACTAAAAGAAGATAGAAAAGTAAATTTTTCTTTCTCTGGCTTGGAGGATTCATGAGAAAAAATTTCTTTATATATTGAACTTGTTTGGACTTAATAGATTTCTGTTTGAAGTTTCTTATTATTTTAAAGCTAAGATGTGTTACACCAACCCCGTTAGCCCCCTCCAGCCGAAAGAAAAGTGAAGACCAATAAAAAGCTAAAGAGATAGAGATAGTACCTTCTATTGTAGTTAGTTATTACCATTTTAGCTTGTGTACTTAGAAAGTTGTTTTGATATTTAGCAGGATTCACCGACAACATTAAGCATGTCAAGACTACGGTGCATGCTTCGAGGATTGGATTTAAAGACTATTATCTTTTTGATTGTGGTTGTGCCAACATTCATAGTTGCTACGTACTTGCACGGGCAGAAGATTACCTACTTCCTCCGCCCCCTCTGGCAATCTCCTCCGAACCCCTTTATCGAAATTACTCACTATTACAATGAGGATGTTCCGATGGAGAAAATTTGCAAGCTCCACGGGTGGGGAATTCGTGAATATCCTAGGCGAGTGTTTGATGCAGTTCTGTTCAGTAATGAAGTGGATATGCTCACCATCAGATGGAAGGAATTGTATCCTTACATCACACAGTTTGTTCTTTTAGAGTCAAACTCAACATTCACTGGGCTGCCTAAACTCCACAATTTTGCAATTAATCGGGACCAGTTTAAGTTTGTTGAGACTCGATTGACATATGGAACCATAGGAGGAAGAGCCAGAAAAGGTGAAAATCCATTTGTTGAAGAAGCATATCAGAGAGTAGCATTGGACCAACTCCTGAGAATTGCTGGTATTGAGGATGATGATTTACTGATCATGTCTGATGTTGATGAGATTCCCAGCGCTCATACCGTCAATCTTTTAAGGTGGTGCGATGACATTCCTCCTGTCCTTCACCTTCATTTTAGAAATTACTTGTACTCATTTGAATTTGAGATTAAGCACAGAAGCTGGAGAGCTTCAGTCCACAGGTATCAGAGTGGCAAGACTAGATATGCACACTACCGTCAGAGTGATTACCTTTTGGCAGATGCCGGTTGGCATTGTAGCTTTTGTTTCCGCCGCATCAGTGACTTTATATTTAAGATGAAAGCTTACAGCCACAATGACAGAGTGAGGTTTTCACATTATCTTAATCCTAAAAGGATTCAAGATGTCATTTGTAGAGGAACTGATTTGTATGACATGCTTCCTGAGGAATACACATTCAAGGATATTATCGGCAGCATGGGACCTATCCCCCATTCGTATTCGGCAGTTAATCTTCCTTCTTATCTGTTGGAAAATCCAGACAAGCACAAATATCTTTTGCCTGGGAACTGCAAAAGAGAAGATGGCTAAGTTTTAAGACAGAGTTCGAATTTCTTCTCAACACCAGAGGTGCTCAGGGGCAGATTTTATGTTGTGCCTTGAGTGGCTCTAATCAGATTGGTAACTGTGGTGTAGCAGTATTCCATACCTTGTGCGCAACAAAGGCGAGGCAATGTTCCTGGGAGGGGATTTCTGTACATTCATTTGCATCTGTATTGAGATAACAGGACCTTTCTGAATGACAATAGTCAGACGTTTTGGTTAACGGATTTCGTGTTGAGAGTAATTTATTCCATTATTTAGTGTAAATGGCGCTTTCCTTGAATTTCATTCTTATGATCTTGACCACCTGATTCATTTTTCTTTGAGTCACAGCATTATATATTGATTGTTTAGTATATTCTTTTTACTACTAGCACATTCATTTGCATCTATTTTTCTTTGCAGAGCCTGATTCTAATTGCATATATGTGTCAATGATCATTTTGTGTTACTTTGTTTTGTGCTGTGCGTGTAATACGAATTGAATCTCTACAGAACAGTAATCAGTTTCTTTGCTTCCTTTGCTGGGACATCTGACAAAGAGTAAATTCGGTAGAGATGGACAGCCACTTTTAGTTACGTATGTGGTCGGTGACTATTCTACCAAGTACCTGCTAGTCTGCAACCTTAACTTGATCTTTGGTCTCTCATAGTTTCACAAAGTTCATTGATCACTGGATCATTGACTTGATCCTTTTATCAAATTGATTATTTCTTCTAATTGTAGACATCTTCTCTTTAGCTCTCTAAATACCTTTACCAACACACAAATAATATCAGTATATGTTCCTTAACGAATTTTTACACTACTAAGGTTGCCCCATAAATCGCGTTTTTCTTGCTTCTAACAAGCTTTTCTTCTGAAAAAGATTTCTTCCGAATGGTATAAATATTCAACACAACCTTCCTCAATCTTTATTGACTTTAGTGATCACACACATGTGCTTTTTGGTGCAAGTCGTATGTATGGTAAGGTATACGTTGCTTGTCAACTGTTTTATTGGACCAAGGAATCCAAGCAGGAATAGTCTACCAAGACACCATATAATTGCATCCACGATCAGGCTTCCTAATTATTTATTTATGTGCCACAGCGATATCCGTTTAAAGATGACTAAACCATTTTCAATTAAAGTCAAACTGTTTGAGTAGCGGCACATAAAATGCTCAATATGAACACTCTGAAAGCCTAGATAAACCACCAATAATTTAAGCTGCTAAAGCATCAGAAGAAAAACCAACAATTCTAACTTCGAGGAATTCACCAACACAAACCACGATAACAGAGTTCAGATCATACATTTCCCCCATTACTAAGACGAGGAATACCCATTCTACTTTTGGTACATTATGCGAGCTCACTAAACAGGTCATAGTAAAATGAGACCGCAACAACCTGATAACTAATAATCAAGTCAATTATGGATTTGGACCTGTTACACTCATTTATCGGGAGAAAGACAGTGCTCAAATGAAGTACAACATTATTGTCCAGTCAAGAGTCCATCTCATTATACCATCGAAAGATTAATTTGGTTCACTGATATTATACAAAAGTCACCACCCCAGATTCTTCAATGTACTACTCTTCAGCAGCACACTTCGACAAACATTATGAGAAGGGAATATGAACTATTTGTGTACTTAAACAATATGGATACAGAAAATCCAGGAGAAGAAATACAGGTGCACTGGCAGTGTCTCTGTGCCTTGTTCGCGTTTCACCCAAATTCAGACATGTAGATGCAAGCAGACATGAAGAAATAGTTTAGCTTGATTCCCTGCCCATATGAAAAGTGCATTCAACTTGAAATCATTTACTTCCAGTAACCACTAAACGCGATACTAATTCATACCTTTCTTCCTGATTTCTTGCACAAATCAGAGTTCTTTATTCAAGTACCATAAATAGCACTGGCCTCTATTCCACTGTATCCCATGAGCACTATTTCTACGTCAAAGTTGGCACCCAGGTCAGTCGCTGTCCCAAGTTTCATCCAAGTCCTTTGAGCTTTTCACCTTTGTCTTGCTCTCGGAATTATCCTCATTTTTCTTCACTTGCTCTTGACTACTTGTCCTAAAGCTACTAGCTACCCCTCTTGATACCCTCAAACCAGGTGCATCCTGTGGAGTTGATCCCAATGTTGCTACCTTGTCATAATCCTCCCCCTCGTCACTACTACTTCTATACTCATTTGGTAGCATTGAGTGCTGCCCTCCCTCATCATCTGAACTCCACGTGGCTTCCTCAATGTCACTTAACATATCTGAACCAGAACCTTCTGTACCCATCTTTCCCTTTAAATAAGGATCAAAATTTCTGCTTGAACCTCCCTCACTTATAGGTCTATTTCTCTTACCTTTCTGCCATTTCTCCGTTTTATTCTTGGGATGCCTGTCAGGAGCCTTGTACATGCTGGAATCAGCGTAATTGCTTCTACCACGTCGGTCGTCATTGTTGTCCAATTCATTGTCATCTTCAGATACGTCATCATATCCATCATCATCAGCTATCTTCCTTCCGTATGTCTTATTCCAGCCACTTGTCCTCCCTCCTGACTCATCATCTGATTCATCACTTCCCATCATTCCAGATCTTCTGAATCGACTACCTATATCTTCTTTGTTCCAATATCTAATCTTCCCTACTTCGTCTTTCTCTGCTTCTTCCTCGGCTGCCCATTCGTCATCAGCTGCCTGTTCTATCTGAGCAATAAAACGGTCAAGTTCTTCCTGATCACTGTCTTCAGCTGTTGAATGTGTTTGGTCTATACTACTGCTGAGACCCAACTTAGTAACAATATCCTCCTGAAAGACATATGGGCTTCCTTCTTTCTTATCAATGGCATTGAAGAATGTGGATGCTACTCGCTGGATGCTGGCCCTGGCTGCTGGATCATCAGGATTTATCCCCTTCCTCCGGAGCTCTTGTTCTATTTTCTTTATGTTTAATTTCTGTGATTCTAGTGCTTGTTCGAACCGGGCTTTAAATAATGCCTACATGGAAGAGATAACTTTGTCAAACAGTAGATGAGTACTCATCAACAGAACATTAACAAATTTCCAGCGTTGTTAAGCAAGTTACAAAAAAGCTAGTTCATTAAACACAATAGGAATTAAGAGAGTCCAGAGTTTTAGTCCCTATGTGCAACACAACAACAACAACAACAGCAGCATACCCAGTAAAATCCCATTAGTGGGGTCTGGGGACGGTAGAATGTACGCAGACCTTACCCCTATGTTCAACACAAATTCCAAAATATCGATGGTTCAACAAATTTTCAACAGATGAGACATGCCATATACCCATTGTAACTTGAAGAATGGGCTCACATTCAAGAGAATAGAACTTCAGTTGAACTGAATAAAACAAAGGTACCAGGAGTACATGTCAAAGACTCATAGCACCCAGGGAGTTTTACATCACATAGGTGTATGAAACACAGACAGAAGCTAGGTTCCCTCAAGCAAATACAAAATTAAGGGGTTAACAGAAACATATAACAACTCATCAACTTCTAAAGTTACTACTAGGCTTTACATAAGCAGTGGACTACTCAAAAGGGGCAAGGCAAAGAAAAAGAGATTTGTAGCTCACCTTCCTTTTTGTAAGTGTGTTGATAGGTATTAAATTCTTTGGTTGGCGGTAGTTTCTGCCGCGAAACATAATAATCGTTTTTACATTGTGTATGTTAACCACAATACCACCACTTAGTCGAGCCAGCATTGAGGCCATCTCTTTTATTTTTTCTTTAGGGAAGTTATCACAACAAACTTGCACGGTCTCATGGAACTTCCAGTGGAGATGCATATTTTGGACAACTCCTCCGAAGACTCCGCGAACACCAACAGGAACATAATTTTTGTTCCTGAAACCAATCTTCTTATACGCTTGCAGTTGCTCAGGAGTCAGAAGCTCAGGATCATGCCGTGGAGATGGCAACTCTGGTAGCTCATATTTCTTCAGTTTCTGAAGTAGCAAAGCAACTTTTTTCTTTGCCTACACTAGTAAAGGAAGTGAAAATTTTGAGTTGGATTAATAAGGTATTTTTGAGTAGAAATACACAAAAAGGCAACACACTAAAATATGACGAATGAAACAAGAAGTGAAAACTCAAGACAGTCAAAGATGGAATTCTTAGCTGCATTTTTGACAATTGTCTATGACCAATCAGTAACCATATAGACATAAGCTAAGTTGCTCGGACTCTTCACTTTCGCTGCCGCACTCTTGTCGACAAGACATGGGTGTGGATGTGGGATCCGGACGATATCTTGTCAGCCGATTTTGGGTACTTTTACAAAAATCGACAGATAAATTTGGGGCAGATACAATGATTTTGAAATCCAAATAAAAGTTTATTGAAGAAAATTGAACACTTTGTATATAGAAATTCCAATGTTAGTCCTTTTCCTTTTATGTCCTTCTCGGATTCTCCTCTTGATCCATATTTTTTCCTTCTCAAAATAACTTATAAATTTTTCACATAATGTCTCATAATTAGACATATTTTTATAACTCTATTTTTAGATATTTGAATTACCCGAATCCCCGCACCCGTATCCGTACCTGGATCCATATCCCAGAATCTTAAAATTTAGATCTCGAAGGATCCGATCACTAGATCCGCACCCGTATCGGACACCCACACCGGAGTCCGAGCAACTTAGGACATAAGCAGCACAATAAGAGTCTGACTTCTGGACATACTGAAGGTATAGTAACAAGTTGAAATATTGTATGGTAGAGAGGCATAAAGAAAAATGAAATTCTAAAATTGTTCCATAAGTACCTATAAGCATACAGAATTACCGAAATTTGACATAAATACATTTTTCAGTCAAAGCACTTTGTAAACTACTGTTCAACTTGATATCTTTAAGATTTAAACTCTGTTCAAGAAAAGCCAGGACCATTTGACCACTGCAGGAGTCCTCATTTTTTTGGGAATTATTTCTGTACCTCAAAGTTACACTCAGTACTCTAAAGAGACCCTAGTGAGTGGAGGCACTAAGATGTTACTTGGCCCATAAAACAATTTCCTCACTACAAGTGTTCAATATGCAAGAGATCTCCTGGAACATCAATGAAAAATACATCCTTATATGTTCTACTTCCTTAAAACAAAAGCCAATTAAGTCTTGTGCAAGACCAACTTGAGCTCATTATAAGTTCGAAGCATTTCTGCCTCAAAATTACATTATGACTACAGACATCATCAACCAATTGAGCCTTTATGGAGCTTGGTTGAGAAGTTATATAGAGCTTGAGACAGCTAAAGCTGTGAATCTATCTATTTTTATTGTGCTAGTCTAGTTTAAAAGAAATTGTTCAACCCGAAGAAAGAAGCAGCAATTTGACCTATCAGAAAAAGAAAGAAGCAGTAATTTGATGCACCTCTAGACTAATCCACAAGAAGAAACAGCACCACTCTAGCTGCAGTAACCACAATCACGCATCGGTGCAGCAAAGCACAATTTGCCAAGACACAAAAATGGCACATGTCTGGACTCAACTTCAGCAAACTTGCAAATTTCAACTATTACCTTCTGAAATAAAAATTATTATTTTCTTTTAAAATGTTTATTATTATCTAAAGCAAAAAGACCCGTGTATTTGTCTCAGACTTTTATACCAAACCAAAAACTGAAAAATGATTTGCAATGAATAATTAAAGAACATTTGGACCTACTCTTCGGAGATTATAAATTAATCGTTCTTCATCAGTCATCAGCTTCAATTTCAACTTCTTTGACCTCCGAATCTCCCTTAGGGTTTTGCTGGACTCATTCTGCATTCTCATTGCTACTCTGCTCCTCATGCTCTTACCTGACATCCACCGCACTCCACCACTGCAATTCCACACATTACTCGTTGCAGTAAATATAGGAACTTCCACATTTTTTACCATCGTATTTTCACCGCTTGAAATCATATTCACCATATCGTATCTCCGCAGAATCGCATTCCTATAGTAAAAAAAAAAATCTCTTTGAGACAATTAAAATTCTATTAAAATCAAATTTATCTGAACTTAACTAACAAAATTAGAAAAAGAAGAGAGATGAAATATACTGCAAGGATCTGAGAGAGCGCCGTCGAATGTATCTGGAAACGAACATGATGGCGATAATTAGAAATCGGTCACTGAGCTTCTAGTTTCATTTTACCGTCTTTAGAGGAGCAAATGTCAATGGCGCGTGTTTTTTGAGGGTTTTAGCTGCAGGAGTGCAACCCTATTCCGAGAGCAAAGTTTTACTACTTCGAGATTTATGATTCGATTTTCATGTATATTACTTATCGATTATTGATTTGTATATATGCTTATCGTTATTGTTTTAATAAGTTTTTGATTTTTTTAATTTCGATTTATCGATTTTTGGAGCTTATCGATTCGATTATCGATTACACCAATAAGAAAATTTACAGGGTTACACGGAAAGTATATCGCTATAAACACGCCTAACTAATATGGACAAAAAGAAGCTAAAATAAGACGAACATCATTTATAACATAAAAATTATGTCAACAAGCACATGCAATAAAACTAAAGTAAGGGATCAAATGTATGCCACCAATGCTCCAACGGAATAAAAAAAATACATCATCACGACTAATTTTGTTTTCCATTAATTTGAACTTCATTCCCTTGAGCTTTAAATATGATGATTCCTTAAATGTGGTAGAGGAAATAATAGAGTTAGGGACTTAGGGTAAAGGAAAGGGTATTATAGAATAAGGGTAAGAAAAATTAAAAAATATTTAAAAAAAATAATTTTTTTTTTCTTTTTAGTACTCCCTCCGTTCCAATTTATGTGAACTTGTTTGACTGGGCACGGAGTTTAAGAAATAATGAAGACTTTTGGAATATGTGGTTCTAAACAAGTTAAAAAGGGGCCCAGAGAATTTGTGTGGTTATAAAAGCTTCTCATTAAGGGCAGAATTGTAAATTTAAGCTAAATTGTTTCCAAATTTAGAAAAGGTTCATTCTTTTTGGAATGGACCAAAAAGGAAATAGGTTCACATAAACTGGAACGGAGGGAGTATATCTTATCGGTTTATCGATAAACCGAAGAGGACAAATCGAAATCAAAATCGATAACTTGATAAGGAAAATTTCGAAATCGAAATCGAGAAATCGATAAACCGATAACAAATAATCGATTCGATATATCGATAAACCGATTCGAATGCACACCCCTAACTACGAGAGGAGCTTATGGTCAATCCTTTTTTTTTTTAGCAATCCGACAAACACCTAGGGCAAGTTTTTTATTAATAAACGTAAAGAAAAAATATAACAATTAAGAAAAGTAGAAATAAGGGGGACAATAGCACCAGTATTGTTACCCATATGCCTTGGCTACCACTCCTCTGCGCCTCGCATTACCTTATGATAGCAGCCTCATATAGAGGATTCATGGTGTAGCTGCTGGCAAAGTCTCACGAGGGCATATAATCTCATAGCCGTGTAGATATTTTTCCAAAGTCATAGGAGCAAGGCAACACTAACTGGGCTAAACCTTACCTTACTAATCCTATTGAGGCAAATAAAAGCCCTCACCTACTAACAAGCATGTAAAAAATAAGAACTTGAACGGACCAAATATTTAATGATCATCACAGAGTTTATAACATACTCTATGATGATATTACTGTCGACGCCCCCCTTTTTCTAAAGGCAAAATCGGGTTTACGATATTATGGACAAAACAACTCTCATTCCCTTTTGAGGAATCGAGTTATAGAATTTGAAGAGTCGTCACCTAATGATTATAGTGCATTAGGACACTTTAAGGAGAAGAAGCAATTTTGAAAGAAAAACCAGAGTTCAGGTAAGGGCTTGAGATTATCTCGAGGGGAAGGTGTTAGGCATCCCTCAAGATCCACTAGTGTAGTTCCCGGCCATGCTTAGTTGTGACTTTAAGAAGAGTAGAAAGAAACACATAAAACTTGCATATAGTAGTTACAAACAAAGTTTAAAATTTTAGAAAAGGAAGGAAAATGACATAAGTGATTTAAAAGAGAGGGATTAATTGGCACATATATAAAAAAAAATATTATACAAGTAAAGAAAAGGGGAAAGAGATCCTAGATTTAAATACAACATGGATCATATCAGTACAATGCCCAGCAATCATTCCTCAAAGAGAGGTCGCACGAGATACTAGCACACCGGTCATCATATCCATATTCTATCCTTCCCAACCCGTTAAGGTATTAAACGTGATTAGTCTCGTTTACTTATTGCATGCTAGTACCCGTCCCAACCTATTAGTCCCGGGGTATTAGGAATTCTAATCCTAAAAGGGAAGAAAAGGAGTAAGGCATATATGGGGTTTAACGGACAAAATACTAATAGCGACAACCAAAACCAGTAGCAAATAAGGGGATTGACAAACAAACTGTGACGACCCGGCCCGTTGTCACGTGAGTTATCGCCCCGTTTCCCCCGTATTATGTTGTTCTATGTTTCAATATCAGTGTTTGAGTTGACCGGATAGAATTGAATTGGTTTTAGTTGGAAATGAGGCACATAATCTCTTAGAAGGAAACTTATTTT
>MDKF010270918.1:0-22084 GCA_026770625.1 Nicotiana glauca | reverse complement strand
AGAACCCCTCTGCCTTGAGCATAAGGATCAAACCGTGTTCCACTTTGAATGTTGCAGCACCAACCGCAGGAGGTAGAATAGCATTTGTATCCTTAATGTACTCTTTGATGTCTGCAAAGGGATTCTCTCCCAGATCTACCTCAACGTCATCGCCAGATTCAGACATGTTTTCCTATCAACACCAAGCAAAACAAGCAAAGTGTGATAGAATAGAATTAGACACACAGTAAACCGCACACTAATAAGTAATTTCAAAACCATATTCCCCGGCAACGGCGCCAAAATTTGATACGCTCAAATTACACTTTAATAATTCGTGTAAGGCGGTCGATGCCAAATATAATAACCCAACAAGGTTGGGGTCGAATCACACAGGGAATAGGTGTGAAAAGGTTACTTAAATCAGTGTGTTTCCCAGCTGAAATCGTAATTCTATTCGGTTAATAGTAACAGGAGTGTAGGGTAGTAGTATCAAGAGTATGAAAAGGAGTTGTTTTGGAATGGTAACTATTTGAATTGTTGATATGGTAATTAATGAGATTGATTAAACCAAGGTTGTGTCCCCGTTAATGAAGTGTAATGCTATCGGTATTAATATGATATATTTCTAATGGTCGGTTCTTGGTATGCAATTGATGTCTAAGCAACTACCCAATATTTCCCAATAGTTGGATAGTAATTCCTCTTTTAAATTTTCCCAAATGTAAAAGAGTTGCAATTCATAACCATCAATATATGCCAAATAAAACCCACTTATCCCTAAGCGATTTTATTAAACAAGGTGTAAGGCCTTGAGTTTTTGATATTTACTTCTACCAAATTCTAACCCACTTTCCCAAGCAAAGCAAGAATTTAATGGCTTGTGTTAATGTTTGCAACCACCAACAATAAATGAAGAATGAGAAGTAAATAAATACCAACCAACCATTATACATATATTCAATGTTAAACACTCATTAGCATAACACCCATTTAGGGTCCACAACCTTAGTATTTAAAGTTAGCTGCACATACTAAAATACAAGGGACAAATAGTATTTAATGCCATAAATGCTTACAAATAATGGAATCTTCAACCCAAAAGCTTCCAAAAAGAGAGAATATTTATGTCTTGGAGTGCAGTGTAAAGGGTAGACAGAATGAGCCCACAAAGGCTTCATAAAACTATTTATAGTGGGGCAAAAAGCGGGGCAAAAAATGGACAAAATTGCCCTTTCAGGTCAGATATGCGACCGCATTCTTGTCGCAGAACAAGTATGCGGTCCGCATTTTGATCGTCCAGACCGCAGAGTAAAACCCTAGTTCCCAGATCTTCACCGCATTTCCATTATGCGGACCGCATTTTAGTTCTGCGGCCGCATTTTGTCTCGCATTGCTAATCTTCAGTGATCTTCATGGTTGGTTATGCGGTCATTATGTGGACCGCATTTTGATTCTGCGGTCACATCTTGAACCGCATTTTTCTCTTGAATTTATGCTCAGGACTCTGCTTCAGTTTGTGATCCTCTTGTCCATTATGCGGCTCGCATGTGTGATCTGCGACCGCATAGTGGACCGCAGACCAGCATTTGGGCAACCTTTTCTCTTTTCTTTCCTTTTTTGCTTGTATTTCCATCTTCTTGAGTTCCCCTTCCTCATGTACTGTAGAAGTAACAAAACTACATAAGTATAGATCATATTTGCATTAAAACAAGCTAAAATCTAAGCAATTAGTATGTAAATGTGTCGAAATTCTCCGGCACATCAGTAGGCGTACCACCCGCTCCCATTTCAATATCATTTGTGGTAGGCATAACACCCGCTCCTTTTACTTTCAACACAATACGCAATACAATCCCGACTAGGGAACAATCAAATTAATAACTTCCCAACTAGGGAATAATAAAATTAATAATCTTCCCGGCAAGGGAAATAATAACAACAATTCAAACATCCCGACAAGGGAGAGTCAGCTATAACCAGTCCTATTCAACTTCTACTTGGCACAACTAATACCAATATTCAGTCACAATTTTCATAGGATCAATCAAGGATACACAATTATCAAATTAAGACTCACGGCCATGCTTGACACCAACACATGGATACTCGTCACTATGCCCAAACGTCGTACTCAACACAAAACAAGTAGCATTTATGACTCAACTCCTAATCCCTCAAGCTAAGGTTAGACCGAACACTTACCTCGATGCTTTGAATTCAACTCAAGTCTCAATTATGGCTGTACCCCTCGATTCCACCACCGATTCACTCGTATCTAATCACAAATTACTTAATTACATTAATAAATACTAAATAAATCAATTTGAATGCATAAAAATGAATTTCCCAAAGTTTTGCCCAAAAATTACAAAATTGCACCCGGGCCCACGAGGTCAAAACCCAATGTTCGAACCAAAAACCGGTTACTCATTCCCCCACGAACCCAAATATATGATTTATTTTGAAATCGGACCTTAAATCGAGGTCCAAATCCCCAATTTTAGAAAAACCTAGGTTCTACCCAAAAACCCCCAATTTCACCCATGAAAATCATTGATTTTAAGTTGAAAACATGTTAAATGATGTTAATGATTGAAATAAATGAGTAAAAATTGACTTACAAATGATTTGGAAGAAAACTTGTTCTTGAAAAATCGCCCAAGTAGTTTGTGTTTTGAAAGAATGTTGAAAATGGTTAAAAATTGTAAAATATGCAGGTTGCAGATATGGGAAATGCGAACTAGGGTTTGCAATTGCGAACCCCGACATGTTATGCAAATTGCCAAGTCATGTTCTCATTTATGAACACTGGGCAAAGGGAGGGACTTCGCATTTGTGACCAAAAGTGTTGCATTTGCGAAAGTCCTATAGTCGCATTTGCGGACCAATTGGTGGCATTTGCGACCCTGGTGCAGGACTCCTTATCTCGCATTTGCAATCACAGACTCGTATTTGTGAGAACTTCTTCGCAAATGCGAATATTGCAGAACTGAAATGCCAAATTTTTCTCAAAGGTACAAAATACACTCACGGCCTATCCAAAACTCACCTGAGCCCTCGGGGCTCCAAACAAAACATACACACAACCTCAAAACCATCCTACGGACTTATCCGTGCGATCAAATCGCCAAAATAACATCATATACATTGAATTAAGCCTCAAAATCCATGATTCCTTCCAAATTTTCATAAAACATCAAATTTCCATTTTAAGCCCGAAATACGTCAAACGACTTCCGTTTTCAACCAAACTTTACAGAAAGTGCTTAAATCATATATAAGACTTGTACCGGACACCGAAACTAAAATACAGCCCCGATACCATAGTCTTCTAATCAAATTTCATTTCCAATTTCCTTAATTATTTCTAGAAAACAATTTCACACAAAAATTTATTTCTCGCGCTTGGGACCTCGGAATTCGATTATGGGCATATGCCTAAGTCCCATATTTTCCTACGGACCCTCCGGGACCGTCAAATCATGGGTCCAGGTCCGTTTAACCAAAATGTTGACCGAAGTCAAATTTAGTCATTTTAATATCAAACTTTATCGTTTTTCTCACAGAATTCATATTTAAGCTTTCCGGCTACGCGTCCGGACTACGCACGCAAATTAAGAAAACCCTAATTGAGGTTTTCAAGGCCTCAGAAGCACATAATGAATAAGAAAACAAGTGATAATCCTTTGTATCATCACAGCTACCGAGATAGATTTTGATCCGTAGCATCAGCTGAGCAGCAAAGGATGAGGAAGGATATGTGGGAAGTTTCAGGTGATGGTTAAATTTCTAAAAGGCCATGTGTAAGAAGCAAAAGTCGAGTAGTTTCTTAAAGGAGTGAGTTTAACCAAAGTGGGAGAGTGGCAGAGTAGCATATGAGTTTAGTGGCAGGATAACTACATACCTTGAAGAAAAATTTAGAGTGATTTGGGAATTTTAGTGGACGGTGATTAGGTCCACTGGCTTAATTTGAAATATTGGCTATTATACGACGGGAGACTGGATGCAACAGAAAGAGAGTTTCTTGATATGAAGAAGGATGCAATATAACTTTGAATTGGAAGATATTTTTGCACATTTAGTTGATGTCCACAAGAAAAGAACAGACTAGTATAGTTGGTGAATGAGCACGATCTCAAGATGGGCCATTGATGTCGTAGTGATTGTACCCCGTGCAGCGACGTTGGAAGCTGTCGCTGTGTAATATCCACAGGTGGGTTATCTCCTGTAAGCAGGTCAGGGTCGCGTGGTTGGTGAAGCTTCTGCGAAAGATTTTACTAACTATCCAGTAAGAAGTCAAATATGTGAATGTTGCTAGAGTTTAGAGTGTTCATGAAATGCTAACAGAAGGTCTTCGAGGAATTTGGTGGGTTGGTTATGTAAGATCATGTCAACAATGAAAAAAGAATCTTCGTGGGTTCTAGAGTTGTGTAATAGTAGCTTCAAGCTAAGTGGGAGGGTCTCACCGCCTACGACTAGGTTGCATGGCTATCTACTTGTGACGTTCGAGTTATCGGCATAATGGTGAGTTATTACAGCTAAGGGAAAAGAACATAAGTGGTAAGTTTAGCGAAGGAATTGATAAGGGTGTGCTATAGTTGGACTTATTGACTCATTTTTAGGCCTTGGGAAAATTCAGGATTTATGCTTCGTATGGAGGTGATTTACAAGGAAAGTGATTCAGTCGGGTGCTTCATTGAGATGGGTGTTCATGTGCAAGCGGAGCATTGGAGTTGCTTATATTCATAACCGAGCCAGAGTGGGTGACTCTCAACAACGGTCCTAGTAAATTCAAAGGTTAAAAATGCGGTGCCTAAGGATTCAAGCCCGCAGTATGGTTAAGAATCGAGCTTTGTAACAGATTATGATAAGAGGCTCGGAATGTTCTAGGATGTTTTCGACTTGCAGTGTAGCATTGGGAGGAAAAAGAGTCTTCGGATTCGTAGAGGAATTATAAGAATGGGTATATCAGCTGAGGATTCGAATATGCGTACCAGGAAGGTATGAGATGGTTCGTGGGATTTGAGACAGCATGGTCTCGTGATACAAGGCCACTCAGGATGAGTGCGTATTGAGTTGTTATGTGTTGACTGGAGTTATTATTATTATTATTTCTGAGTCAAGTTAAGGATAAGTTAGAAGAAGCCGGATTGGTTAGCCACAGTTGAATTGGCATGATGGTGGCAGTGATTAGTTCCTTCAGCTTGATTAAGTTATACATATGAATTGTGATTTTATGTGTGAGGCTTGACGACCACCGTAATTGATTTTATTCGGGAGTATTCAAGTATTATGTCCTGGTATGCCTAGGCGGATCCCGGAGGCATTATGGTGGTTTAGACTACTTGAGGATTTGCATATAGTGCGGTTATAAGAATTCACTTGTGTGTTGCTATGGTTCTCTTGAAATGAGCTGAGTAAAAGGTTTCTATATGGTGAAGTGTTTACCCTATTCGTGGTTCAAAAGTTATGAGGAAATTCTTGTGCTATCGCATATTGGCATGTTAGGTGCAGTGAGCGGTATGAAATTTGAAAGTGAGGATCAAGGTTGCGATTTAGTGTTTGACAAGGATGTCATGAGTTTGGATGAGCAGGAAGTACTATATATTAGAAAAGCTTCAAGTTTCGACGTGTTTGCTTGAGTGTAATTAAAATAAAAACTGAGGGTAGTTTATTCATTTTGCTACATCTATAACCCAATATGCCTATGTGGCTTCTACTCCTGCACCCATCGCACAGTCTACTAATTTTTATCGCCTTCCTAAGTTTGCTTCTCTCTCTTTCATCGTAGATATGAGCTTTCTTCTGTATATGTGCTCAATCCAAGCTCTATTTACTTTGGTTTTAGCTTAGTTAATTTTGTAGGGTTTTTTTGCTGTTATAATGTAAGTTGGAACTTTTTTCAATTTTAGAAACATTATGTAGTGGAAAAAGTGAGGAAAGGACCAAGATTGGTCGCTGAATGGACATGTCTCTCTAGATAATCGGAAAGAGGTTTTCCATTGCACCATTCGTCCGCGTTGATAAGCTTTAGCCTCTTTGCTTTGATGTTCGAGTAATTTGATGTCCAATAAAGGTATGTGCTGCTAATTTCTTTTTACTATTATTTTCATATGTTGGTATATTTTTCTTTGGCCAACAACCACATTTAATTTCTTATGCATCCCTAGTCCTTTCTATCCTCCGAAGGTAATAAAAAATAGGAAATCATCAATGAATGTCGACACTTTTATAGTGCCTATAATTTTTTACCATAGAGGATGAGAGATATAACTATAGCGAGAGACTTGAGGAATTTTGGTGGTAATTATTTGGCTTTTAGCCTTTCATTTCTTTTTCATGAATGAAAGAAACTGATGTTCACGAATTAATTTAAAGTGGAAACTGAAAATTTAGATATAGTATAAAGACTTTTAGATACTTAAAAGATATTCTTTGTCCAATTTGTTCTCGAAGAAATTCCTTGCAGTTAACTATATACAATCGTGTCTGATTTGCCAAATTTTTATGACTTTCTTTTACAATCGCTAGAGGAATCAATAGTTTATTGTTTGTTTAGATATCATCTAACGTCTTTGTTTGAAGCCAAGAATTTCATCAACTAGGTAAGAAGATATATATGTATCAATTCAGTAAATAATAATGCCTAATGATGTACCTTTATTTTTTTTGTGAAGGACATTTCAAAAAGATTTTCCCTGGATAATTGAGAATGTTTATCCGAATGGAGCCTGCTGAAAGTGACATCTCGGCATCTGCTTTCGCATCAAGTAGTTCAACCGATACTTAAATTTCTTTTTTGTAAATCCCTCCCTGAAACTCTTTTAATCTTGTACAGCGTTTAACAATGCAGGAAAAGTTTCTCTTTGGAAAGGTTAACAAACTCCCGTAGCTCTCAACTACTTCAGATTACTATCTTGGTCGAACATTTCTACTACTATACTATAAAAGAGGATAAGCATGCAACTGATGGTCAACATGCATATTTCATCATGAGGGTATTTTTGTCATTTTATGTGTTGTTGATACGTGCTCTGCCAGGTAAAAAGCATTGCCTCAAATTTTGCATTTCTTTGCTCTGCCTCTGTTTAGTACCAAGCTCTCTGTTGTTCTTCTTCTCCTAGTTTTTAATTCATCTTTCTACTTTATTGTGTTTTCCTTCGTTCAGCTTTATTGCTCTGCCTTTATTTATTGTGTTTTCATATTGTATCTAATTGTGTGTTTCATTTTATTTTCACTTTCTGTTACTCTTTCTCTTCCTCTGCAAAAACATCAGATCTTTGGTGTTTTGGCTTGATTAGCAATCTTTTCTTTAGTTTACTGTAAGAATCGTTTTTGAAAGGTGAAAACAAATTGAGGCTGGGTTCTAATTTGTTCTATGTTTTTATTAATTTGTTTATTTTGGATTTCATATGTGACTTTTAAGTCCTCTTCATTTATTTGACTTGTCTGAGCTAGGGTATCACATAATTTTTAGAATAGCCATAGGCAAAATCAGGGTATTTTATTTGAGAATTAATAGTAAAGAGATGAACATTGAGGGATGATGAATGGAAAAGGCTCCTTTAAAAATCATCGACATTACTGAGGAAAACAGAGAGATCACAATACTCTATAAATTTTGCTTTTTCATCTTTGCTTTCTGAAGACTTAATTTTTTTCGCTTTCTAGGTATCAATTTACCATTACTGCCTTATATTGATATGCTTCCTATTTTGGATAGTCGCTTTTATGTAATTGGAAGGAGATAACAATTAGTTAATTTGTTAGAAGTTTGTATTACCTTTTTGAACTATTGATGCTCTAACGTGGCTCTACCCTTGGCAAACCAATAATTTGCTAACTTTGGTGTTTGAGGTAGGAGAGCCTGCTGTAAAAATGGTTTAGGTTTTGTTATTTCTTTTGAAAAAGTTACAGCCCAATTGCTTATGTTTGTGTTTTTTTAAAAGATAAGATTTAATGATTAATAGTGTTTGTTTTCACTTTGCTTTTTGTGTCATATCTTAAGGCTGAAACGTGTGAAGAAAATTGGGATTTAGAGGCGTTTTCTCCGGCATATTCGTGGTTGAACCTTTTGGCATTTGAAAAAACTCCATTAGTATCAAATCTTGTATGCATTATTTCTTTCACCTATTGGACATTGGGCATGGTAAGGATTTTGCGGATTATAGATTTTAATTCTTGTTTGTGTCTACTCAGAGTTGATTGAGTTGATTTTGTCATGAACTAATTTATTCGTTCACAAAGCTCTACAATTCCAAGAGAGAAGGGAAGGGCACGTCTTCAAATGAAACTGCCATACAATGGATTAGTTCCTGCGCTGCTGCTTTTACTCCATTGGATAGATAGTTCTTGCACATGCTTGTTCCCTGGTATAACGACCCGGCCGGTCGTTTTTGAAATTTACGCCTCGATCCCCCATTAACTGCCTCCCCTATGTTCATTTTTGCTATTTTGGTTTGCCGGGACATTCGGTGCTAGGTTTCGAAGTGTTTTAGGATACTTAGTCCCTAAATGAGAGCTTAAGTATTGGAAAGTGGTCCGTAATCGGAACATTGTGAAAATAACCTCGGAATGGAAAACCGATGGTACTGTTAGGTGATTTCGGGGTTGGGAGCGTGTTCGGAATGTATTTTGGAAGTCCGTAGCTCATTTAGGCTTGAAATGCCGAAGTTTGAATTTTTGAAGTTTCCGGTACGATAGTGAATTTTTGATCCGAGGGTCAGAATGGAATTTCGGAAGTTTCTATAGCACTGTCATGTCATTTGGGACGTACGTGCAAAATTTCAGGTCAATCGGACGTGTTTTGGTTAGGTTTTTTATCGAAAGCGAGTTTTGTTGAAATTTGAAGTTCTTAGGTTCGAATCTTTGATTAATTCGAGTTTCCGGCATTGTTTTAGGTAGTTTAAGGATTGGTACAAGTTCTAATGATGATATGGGATATGTCCGTAGGTTTGGTTGAGGTCCCGAGGGCCTCGGGTGTGTTTCGGATGCTCAACAGAGCAATTCGGAGTTTGAAAATGCTGCAGAAATTCTCAGGTGTTGCAGGTCTGACTTTCTTCTTCACGTTCGCGAAGAACCCATCGCGTTCGCATAGCAGTAGCTCTCCCTTTCTTTGCGTTCGCGTCCTCCTCCATGCGTTCGCGTAGAGTAATTCTGGAGGAGGACCAGGCCGTTCTTCGCGTTCGCATATTTGCTTCTGCGTTCGCGAAGCTTCGCTAAATTCCTCTCCGCGTTCGCGTTCACTACGTCGCGTTCGCATAACTCATGACCCCCAGGCCTTTGTGTTCGCAGTCCTACCTTCGCGATCGCGAAAGGCATTTTTGGCCACTTAATTTTTCCTTCTTCGTGAACGCGAGCTGCTCTCCGCGTTCGCGATGCTTTATGGGTCTGAACAGTACTTAACATTCAAAAACGAGGGTTTTGCCATTTTTATCAAAATACAAGTTTGAGAGCTCGGATTTGGGGGAAATTTCGAAGGCAATTACTGGGCAACGATTCCCTACTCTCTTATCCTTAAAATCCACTAATCTAACCACGAATTCATCCTTAATTTCGGATTTTTGAATGAAAATTTGGGGAAACCTTCTTAAACCAAACTATTGGGTTTTGAGTGAGCATTTGACCTCCGATTTGAGAGATTTTTATATGGTTAGACTCGTGAGAGTACGAGGGTTCGGAAAATATGAAAATCATTTGATTATAAAGCGATAACCTGAGGGGCATTTTGGTTATTTTACCTATTTTCGCGCCCTAGCTTTAAATTTGATAGTGGAATCAGTTGTTTGCAATATTATTTATGATATGTAATTGAATTGAATAGATTTGAGCTATTTGGAGTCGGATACTAGTGGCAAAGGTGTGGTTCCTAGTATTATTGAGCCGGTTCGAGGTAAGTGGCTTGTCTAACCTTGTGTGGGGGACCTTTCCCCTTAGGACATGATCTTTGAATATTTGAATGCCTCGTACATGAGGTGACGAGCGCGTACTTGAGCTAATTGTTATAAACCCGTTTCTACTTAAAGTATTTAAATTGAGATTTCCTGTTACTTGTTCATTTTAGACTGTAAGTTAAGACCTGTGCTAGCTCAGAGAAGCATGTTTAGCTGACTTACTTGCTTAATTGTTTAACTGTATTATTTGTACTCTGTGAAGCATGTTAGGCTAGAAATTACTATTACTTGTACTGATTTTAGTATTATTCTGAGATTATGAGTTGCTGTTGTTGTGTGTTTAATTTGGGACTACGGGACGGCTTCCCGGGAGATCCCCCTGTACTTGATATATTTTGGATTGAGGGTGCGGGATACCAAGAGATCTCCGGCATATGTATTTCGATATATTGGGATACCAAGAGATCCCCGGCTTACTTATTGAAGATACTAAGAGATCCTCGGGATACCAAGAGATCCCCAGTGTATATGATGAGCATACCAAGAGATCCTCGGGATACCAAGAGATCCCTGGTGCATATGATGAGGATACCAAGAGATCCTCGGGATACCAAGAGATCCCCGACTATTATTCCTTATTGAGAGCAGTATTCCTTGTATTGTTACCTTTGCTTTCTATTACTGTTCTTCCTTAATTATCTGGTTTAGATTCTCGCTGTAGACTTTATTAAAATTGTTTCCGTTATCTTATTATTTATTATGTTTTATCTCAGTAGGGCCTTGACCTTCCTCGTCACTACCCAACCGAGGTTAGGCTTGGCACTTACTGAGTACCGCTGTGGTGTACTCATGCCCTTCTGTGCATGTTTTTTTTTCACGTGCAGAATACCCAGGTACCTCTACTCAGGTGCACTATCCTTGAGGCGAGGAGTTATACGGAGACTTCGAGGTATATCTGCCGCGTCCGCATACCAGGAGTCTCTATTCTATTCCAGCTTTAGTATCTAGTTTATTCCTTTCTCTCAGTTGTTTTGATATTCTGGAGTTAGAGAAGCGTACTATGTTTCTATTAGCATGTGGTTCCCGTGAGTTTCCGGGTTTTGGGATTGAGTTGTAGACTTCCGCATTTCTTTTGGGTTGTATAGGCCGAACGGCCTTATATGCAGTCATTATTTTACATATGTTCAGTTTTAATTAATTATTCTGCAAGTTATATTAAATTTTCGCATTGTTAGGCTTACCTAGTTGTAGGAACTAGGTGCCATCACGGCATGTTCATGGAGGGTGAACTGGGATCGTGACACCTGGTTATCTAAATCTCTTTCATCTCCTCATTTACATAGTGTAGTACATTAACCTTTGCAACATCTACATTCTAACATAAAGAGATGGGTAATAGCAAACTTGTAAATCATGGCATTGAAATTTCTCAGGAGACTCTAAATTTGTCAACTTCGAAACTGAGAGAGAAGATGAATGCAGAATATACTTAGAGCCTAGTATTGCTGCCATTCAATTTACGTTAATTGTTATTGTAACTGGTAATGTACCTACGCTTTCTTTACAAGAAAGAATCATACCTACATTCTTCCTATTCAATTTCTTTCACTATTTTGGGAACTTGCCTAAGAACGATCTTGCTTTCTCAGCTTTGCAGGTATACAAGATCGGCCTCCTGCCCTTTTTGCCGTGATAATTTGAAGAGCACCTTACTTAGAATTTTGCATCAACTACATCGATTATATCACCTCCTATGAATGGTTAGTGCATAACATTTATTTCTGGTTGGCAGTGTCGAAGCTAGAAATTTCTTCAAGGGTGTTCAAACTTGAAATAAGTAAAAAAAATAAATTCCGACAAAGGGTGTTCAATATATGTTATGTACCTCTAAAATCTAATATTTTACCTATATACGCAATGTAATTTTCCAACAAAGGGTGGTCAATTGACCACCCTAAGCAAAGTGTGGCTTCGCCCATGCTGATTGGTGGCAAATTATACATTCTTTTATGTACACCTTCTGTTAAATCTATAGAAGGATGTGCTATGTAAAATTTACATGTTTCCTACAATTTTATATTTTAGTGTATGAACTGTCACCACTGTAAGATTGTGTTAAAAAGTTAATGTGCCTATCTGTTTATCCAACATGGATACTATTTATGACTATATTAGTGAAACACTTTTATGCTTGTGTAGCTTTACTGGATGTAATTTCTTCCGAAACATGGATTACTATTTTCCTTATAGTCGATCTGGAAAATACCTTATTGTTTCACTTTCCACTATGAATTCATGAGATAACGAGTGAGATTTCTTTTTTTTTTCAAGTTCTCTTAGAGTAGAATGTATTGACCTTTAGTGTCTCTTAGGCTAGAGTGCATTAACCTCTAATGTCTTCTAGATTAGAATAATTCACCTTGTATGCCTTTATAGAAAAAAACTGATTCTTGGCTCTCTAATGATGATATTGACAATTCGTTGTGAATGACATCAAATAACGTTATTGTATCTTTTATCACGTTGAAGATGGGCATTAAAAGGAAGATAAAATTTTGGACACAGTTGGATTGAAACATGGACATTGAAGGATAGTACATATAAGCTTACACATCTTAGAGAATAAGAATCTTCATGCCACATGCCACATTAACACAAAAATGATATACTGGAAAAAAATCAAAATGATATAATCTTATGAGTAGAGAAACTAGGAGTATGCTCCATGCTAAAGCAGCTTATCCAAATTTGCTACACGTTTTTTGGGGGAAAAATTTAAGCATTTGGTGTAAATTGTTGTTTATGATTCATACTTGTACAGTTTGTTGATTTTTCTGGTAGAGCTTAATGTTTGCACATTCTGCACCATCTTAGTATCCGTTAGAACTAGATTAGCCTTAGTTATGGAGCAATTTAAGATATAGAGTTGGTGCTCATTGGATTCGATTTTTCTTAACCCTGAACAAAAATTGCTTATATCTGGTGACTGTTTTGTCAAGCCTTAAATGACATCTATTGTTTAAGAGAAACTTTATTGATAGGGAAATTCAAGATACCAGTCATCTTTCACACTTTTGCAACCACTTTGAACTTAGTTCATCATCTTTATTACTATTGTCCTTCTTTTCTTTTTTGGTTTAACATTTTCTTTTCTCCATTCATATGTGCAGATAGTAAATTCAACTCATGCATTATGGTTTTTGCACTGTGACGACAACCTCAATCTTCCTCTATACAACAACCTCAAAGGTGATTGCGGAAAATTATATCTTTAATAGAATGATTCAATAAAGTGAAAAAGTAATCGAGTTTATAGACCAATAACCCTGATTATGATATAGGTGTTGTATAGGGTGTCGAGAGTTGCTACAATCTTCTCGAAAAGTTAAGACAGTAACTGGGACAACAAGCGACCTTAGAAGATGACACAGAGGACAAAAACAACACAGCAAAGTGCCCTGCTTTGTGTGAAATGCTATCAAGGCAGCATATCTTAGCCAAGATAATTGGCAGAGGACTTTCTGTTTGTAGCAACTGTTACCTGTGTGAAAACTGACAAAGAATCCCTCAGCCATTTAAACTTTTTTTATGTTGACCACGCTATGCCATAGAATATCAAATGCTTACATTCACATTGGCAAGCACATAGAATTGATAAAATATTCTTTTATTGTAAAATAAAAATGTATACAACAGTTACGTTTGTAGAACAGGCAAAACTACCAAAAGCTATTGAAACACTCAACAAAAGAGAAGTAAATTATCACATATATCAGCTGGTACATGGCATTATATGTGCATTTCCAATGTCAGCTTGGCTGAAAACATTTATTCTACTCTCATCTACTATAAAAGAGGTGATCTGCGTAAACATCTCTAAGAAGATAGCAAGCCAGACGAAGGAAATTGGTATAAGATGCCAAGCCAGACAATTTAGGCTCCTACAGATTTGATGAAGTAAGAGAAAAAATAATTTGCATAACCATTTATTGGATACTAATGGAAATAGTTACGTTGTTGGGCCCGTTCTTAGCACGGGCATTTCCGACTAGTCATGGATATACATGAAAAAGATGATAAGCTACCAACAAGAAAATCAATAAAGAAGTACATCGAGATGTACTTGTTAAGAGAAAAAAAGAGAGTATGAAGTCATATACCGGGAAAATTTTGTAACCAAAGCAATGAGAGCTCATTATGTAAAGCAAATTTTTGAGTCAGCATGTTCTTTAAGAGATTTTATGGGACGCAATTGGCTAACTTCATATAGCATTATCCATAAAGAGTTAATAGCAAGATATCGACATCATATGTAATTTATTGTGAATTATTCATAATATAATTAGTTTTTGCAAAATACCGAGTTGGCCTTGTATTTTTTAAGTTACTGCATCCTGGAGTTTAGCTTTAACTTAAATCACTGGAATTGTTTATAGATTTGATATACAAGGCATTTATTGTTCATAATATACTAAGTGCAAGCCGTTACTGTCCAAGTGAACGTCAGTAACTACTCGATGACAGTGGCGGAGCCAGGATTTTCATTAGGGGGAGTCAAAATATAAAAAAATAAACTCACCAAGAAGTCAAGGGGTGTGATTCTATAGTATATATACATTTTTTTTTTTTAAATTACCTAGCTAAACAGTGTAATTTTCCGATAAAGGGGTGTCGGTTGACACCCCTTGCGTGCATGTGGCTCCGCCACTGCTTGGTAATTGCTTCTCTAGATATAGCAAATGATGCTTTTATGAACGTGCTTTTGATTTATGCTTCACTAACATCTAGAGATGTACAAAAGAAACTAACAAATCGCATCAACCCGATAATCCGAGTTAAACCGAGAAAAAAAAATTCAAATATGGTTTGGTTTGGTGTTGGGTAAAAAAACTGGACCATAATTGATTTGATTTGATTTGATTTTAACTAAAAAAGTCAAACTGATACCAAACCAATCCTACATTATGTATAAAAGTTTCAAATATATTTAATACCTAAAAATATTTATTATAGTGTAGTTTATAAATATTTCTTAAGATATTTTATAGTTTTATCTTTTAGTGTATTATCTCAAGATTGGACTTATAGTTTTTGGATGCTTCAATAAGTTTATAGTCCATAAATGTTAGTTACTCAAATAAATTCTAAATCGAAATCAAATCAATACTAATGCTAATAAAAGACATGCAATTCAATTGTACTGTGAATGAAAATAATGTTGAATATCTAGTTTTAGTTTTTTCTTGGTTTAGATAAAATACATAACTTTTTTTTTTAGTGTTTAGTTATGTAAATAATGGAGTAGAACTTATTAGTCGTACTTATTTTAGCAACTTAGTAATTTATAAGTATGTTTGTTTTTATTATGGGTTATTAATAATATTTATTTTTAATTTTATTATCTTTATTGTTGAATATTTTAGTGCAATGCCGTGACCATCTAAAGAATCAAGGTTTCTTGACACCATTAAAATAAAAATACAACCATTTTCAAAAAATCCATGTTATTTTATGACACAAATCACCATTCTCCACTAAAAGAAAAACTACATTCACTCCACAAAAGGCGTGATAAGAAAGCAAGAGTTTAAAGTTGCAACTCTAATCTCAAGTGCTTAAGTAGTCATACTCTCAATATATACTGTTTTATGTCAAGTTAAGGGAAAGAAGATTAGTCAAGTATTTCATATGCTAAAACTACTGTAAAAGTTCCAAAAACTTGGAAGAACATCAAAAGTAAATTGAAATTAAACTTTGCATTACTTACACGCTCTAGCAGATGCTACGGCAGATCGGATTACATGGATGCATAATAGTCAAGCTAACACTTAGAAAAAGTACCTAGCACTTGAAAAATTATTTGCTAATAATTTTTAAAAAGGACCTATGTGAAATAGTTCATAGACACGGAGAGTCTCCCTTACAAGTTCTGTATTTTCTGGCATCTCAACATTCATAGCCCGTTTGGCCAAGCTGCAAAAATCAGCTTATTTTGAGAAGTACTTTTTTTTCAAAAGTACTTTTCTCAAAAGTACTTTTGGTGAGAAGCAATTTGTGTTTGGCTAATTAGTTTGAAAAGCATTTCTGAGTAGCAATTAGTATTTGGTCAAGTGTCACGACTCGGATTTTCCACCCTCGGGAGTCGTGATGGCGCCTACTCGTCGAAGCTAGGCAAACCAAATTTAGTTACTTTTCGCTTACAACATAATTTCCCCTTTTAACAATCTATGGCAACAATATAAAACAACAAAATTAAATAATAGCGGAAGTCTTAATTATAAAACTTAATCAAAATGTGGAAGTCATTATATGCCTCTACCCAAGACTGGTATCACAATACTCACGAACTGCTAAAAAATACTAAATACAAAGGTCTAAAAGAAAATATAAGTTATTTGTTGTGACGACCCGGCCGGTCGTTTTTGGAATTTACGATCCGATCCCCCATTAATTGCTTCCCCTAAGTTCATTTCTGCTATTTTGGTTTGCCGGGACGTTCGGTGTTAGGATACGGAGTAGTTTGGGACACTTAGTCCCTAAATGAGAGCTTAAGCGTTGAAAAATAGTCCGTAACCGGAACAGTGTGAAGACGACCACGGAATGGAAATCCGATGGTTCCGTTAGCTCTGTTAGGTGATTTCGGGGTTGGGAGCGCGTTCGGAATGTATTTTGGAGGTCCGTAGCTCATTTAGACTTAAAATGCCGAAGTTTGTATTTTTGAAGTTCCGGTCCGATATTTTTTTATCCGAAGATCGGAATGGAATTTCGGAAGTTGCAATAGCTCCGTCATGTCATTTGGGATGTGTGTGCAAAATTTCAGGTCAATCGGACGTGTTTTCGTTAGGTTTTTGATCGAAAGTGTGTTTTCTTGGAACTTGAAATTCTTAGGCTTGAATCTTTGATTAATCCGGGTTTTCGGTGTTGTTTTAGGCGTTTTCAAGGTTGGTACAAGTATGAATAAGGTATTAGGTGGTATTGGTGCTTTTGGTTGAGGTCCTGGGGGCCTCGGGATGATTTCGGGTGGTTAACGGAGGAAATTTCTAAGTGTTGCAGCAGCTGGTATTTTTTCTTTCTGGTATTTTCGCTTCTGCGGCTTGGGGACCGCAGAAGCGGCCTTGGACGTCGCAGAAGCGACTTGGTGTCACCTCCCAGGAAATCGCAGAAGCGATAGGATTTACACAGAAGCGGATCCGCTTCTACGAGATGGGAACCGCAGAAGCGGAAGTTGGGATTTTTAAAGGAGACCGCATAAGCGGCCAGTGGTTTGCATAGGCGGGACCGCTTACTCCAGAAGCGGTATTCACTGTGCAGATTTAGAAATTCGAGGGTTTTGATTTCATAAGTTAGAAACTCAATTTGAGCTCGGGTAAAGGCGATTTTCAGAGGATTTCGAAGAGGAAATTAGTGGGTAACGTTTCTTTAATCCCTTTTCATTATGTTATATCATTATATAGTTAAATACATCATTGGAATTCAAATTTAGGATAAAAAATTTGGTAATTTGGGGTAAAACTTCATTGACCAAACTATTGAGTTTTGAGTGAGCAATTGACCTCCGATTTGGGAGATTTCTATATGGTTGGACTCGTGAGAGTACGAGGGTTCTGAAAATGTGAAAATCATTCGATTCCGAGACGTTGGCCGGAAGGGTGTTTTGGTTATTTTACCTATTTCCGCGCTCTAGCTTTAATTTTTATAGTGGAATTAGTTGTTTGCAATATTATTTACGATGTGTAATTGAATTGAATAGATTTGGGCCATTTGGAGTCGAATACTCGTGGCAAAGGCGTGGTTCCTATTGATATTGAGCTGGTTCGAGGTAAGTGGCTTGTCTAACCTTGTGTGGGGGACCTTTTCCCCTTAGGATATGATCTTTGAATATTTGAATGCCTCGTACGTGAGGTGACGAGCGCGTACTTGAGCTAATTGTTGTAAACTTGTTTCTACTTGAAGTATTTAAATTGAGATTTCCTGTTTACTTGTTCATTTTAGACTGTAAATTTAAACCTGTGTTAGCTTAGAGAAGCATGTTTAGCTGACTTACTTGCTTAATTGTTTAATTGTACTATTTGTATTATGTGAAGCATGTAGGCTAGAAATTACTATTACTTGTACTGGTTTAGCATTTATTCTGAGATTTTGAGTTGTTGTTGTGTGTGTTTAAATTGGGACTACGGGACGGCTTCCCGGAAGATCCCCCTGTACTTGACATATTCTGGATTGAGGGTGCGGGATACCAAGAGATCCCCGGCACATAAATTTATATATATTGGGATACCAAGAGATCCCCGGCTTACTTATTGAGGATACCAAGAGATCCTCGGGATACCAAAAGATCCCCAGTGTATATGATGAGGATACCAAGAGATCCCCGGTGCATATGATGAGGATATCAAGAGATCCTTGGGATACTAAGAGATCCCCGGCTATTATTCCTTGTTGAGAGCAGTATTCCTTGTATTGTTACCTTTGCTTTCTATTACTGTTCTTCCTTATTTATCTGGTTTAGATTCTCGCGGTAGACTTTATTTAAACTGTTTCCGTTATCTTATTATTCATTATATTTTATCTCAGTAGGGCCCTAACCTTCCTCGTCACTGCCCAACCGAGGTTAGGCTTGGCACTTACTAAGTACCGCTGTGGTGTACTCATGCCCTTCTGCGCATGTTTTTCATGTGCAGATTATCCAGGTACCTCTAATCAGGCACACTATCCTTGAGGCGAGGAGTTATATGGAGACTTTGAGGTATATCTGCCGCGTCCGCAGACCAGGAGTCTCTATTCTGTTCCAGCTTTAGTATCTAGTTTATTCCTTTCTCTCAGTTGTTTAGATATTCTAGAGTTAGAGCAGTGTTTTACGTCTCTATTAGCCTGTTGTTCCCGTGAGTTTCCGGGTTTTGGGATTGAGTTGTAGACTTCTGCATTTCTTTTGGGTTGTATGGGCTGAGCGGCCTTATATGCAATCATTATTTTACATATGTTCAGTTTTAATTAATTATTCCGCAAGTTATATTAAATTTCTGCATTGTCAGGCTTACCTGGTCATGGGGACCAGGTGCCGTCATGACATGTTCATTGTTGGTGAACTAGGATCGTGACAAGTTGGTATCAGAGCTCTAGGTTCATAGGAGTCACGGAACACAGGCCGGTTTATTAGATTTTCGTTGATCGGTGCGGAGACGTCTGTATTTATCTACGAGAGGCTATGTAACTATTTAGGAAAAAAATCTTCGTTTCATTTGAATTCCTTGTCGTGAGATATTTTGACATCAATTCTAAACTTCTGTCTTCTATTCTCTCACGGATGGTGAGGACACGTGCTACACGAGATGACCAGGCACCCGTGCCCCTTGCTACCACCGTCAGAGGCCGGGGCCGAGGTAGAGGTCGAGGACGCACACGCGGTGCAGCTAGAGCACCTGTGCAAGCTACCGCAGAGGTACCACCAGCAGATTCAACCGGGGCTCAGGCACCTGGCACACCTACTACTGTCACTACTACTCCAGCGCTCCAGGAGACTCTGGCTCAGTTCATGAGTATGTACCACACCTTGGCTCAGGCAGGGTTGCTTCCCCTTGCTGCAGCCACATCCCAGGCCGGGGGAGGAGCACAGACTCCTGCCGTCTGCACTCCTGAGCAGGGAGTTCAGGTTGAGCAGGCCTCGGAGATTATTCCTGCACCGCCTGCAGTACCAGTTCAGCCCAAGGATGGGTCAGCTGCTTCAGAGGACGAGCAGCGTAGACTTGAGAGGTTCAAGAAATATGATCCTCCTGTGTTCAGTGGACTAGCATCAGATGATACCTTGGGATTTTTGGAGGAGTGTCATCGTATTCTTTGCACTATGGGCATAGTGGAGTCCAGCGGGGTTTCTTTCACTGCTTTTCGGCTTCGGGGAGCTGCCTATGATTGGTGGCATACTTATGAGTTAGACAGTCCAGTCGAGGCTTCTTCACTGACTTGGACCCCAGTTCTCAGACATGTTTATGAGAGAGTTTGTTCCCCAGAGTCTTAGGGATGCATGGCACATAGAGTTTGAGCCTTTGCGCCAGGGTGCTATGACAGTCTCAGAGTATGCCATCCTTTATACCAGGTTGGCCAGGCATGCACCGGCTTTGGTTGCCACAGTTCGAGAGAGGGTTCGCAGGTTCATTAAGGGCCTTATTTCGCCCATCAGATCTAGCATGGCTCGAGAGTTGGAGATGGACATTCCTTATCAGCAGGTAGTGAGCATTGCTAAGAGGATTGAGGGTATGCTCGCCAGGGAGCGAGGAGAGAGGGAGGCCAAGAGGTCACGAGAGTCGGGCCACTACTCTGGTGCCCGTACCCCATCAGCAGGTCGTTATGGTAGAGGTTATTCGGGTCGCCCTGTACATTCAGCTTTATCAGTAGCCGGCAGTACTCCAGCTCCTCCTATACCTCTGGAGCCTTACTATGCACCTCCTGTTTCTGGCGCGCCTCCTGCGCGGGGTGCTTCTAGAGGTCAGTCCAGCAGGCCTAGCCCCAGTCAGTCACAGCCACCACGTCCTCCCAGAGCTTGTTATGAGTGTGGTGACACCCGTCATATGGTGAGGGATTGCCCTAGACTTGGGAGGAGTGCACCTCCACTGACAGCTCAGCCACAGCGTGCTCCTCAGAGTTATCAGGCCATGGTCACAGCTCCAGCTTCTGCCCCACCTGCCCAGCCAGCCAGGGGCGGAGGTCAGGGAGATAGAGGTCGCCCTCGAGAGAGGGGTCGGGCCAGATATTATTGTATTCCTGCTCGCACTGAGGCTGTTGCCTCCGATTCCATTTTCACAGGTATTATACTGGTTTGTCACAGAGAGGCATTGGTTCTATTCAATCCAGGCTCTACTTATTCTTATGTGTCTTCTTATTTTGCTCCAGATTTGGGTGTGCCTCGGGATTCTTTGAGTGCTCTCATTTATGTTTCTACTCCTGTAGGAGATTCTCCTGTTGTGTACCGTGTTTATCGGTCATGTTTGGTTACTATTCGTGGTTTTGAGACCAGAGCAGATTTATTATTACTCGGTATGGTTGACTTTGATATTATTCTGGGCATGGACTGGTTGTCGCCCCATCATGCTATTCTTGATTGTCACATCAAGACCGTGATGCTGGCCATGCCAGGTATTCCGCGTATTGATTGGAGTGGTACTTTAGATCACACTCCCAGTAGAGTTATCTCTTTTCTTAAAGCTCAGCGCATGGTTGAGAAGGGGTGTGCCGCATATTTGGCTTATGTAAGAGATGTTAGTATTGATACCCCTTCTATTGATTCAGTTCCAGTGGTACGGGATTACCCCTATGTGTTTCCAGCTGATCTTCCGGGCATGCCGCCTGATAGAGACATTGATTTTGGCATTGATCTGTTGCCGGGCACTCAGCCCATTTCCATTCCTCCGTATCGCATGGCTCCTCCTGAGTTGAATGAGTTGAAGGATCAATTGCAGGAATTGCTTGGTAAGGATTTTATTCGACCCAGTGTGTCACCGTGGGGTGCTCCTGTCTTGTTTGTGAAGAAGAAAGATGGTTCTACGCGAATGTGCATTGATTATCGTCAGTTGAACAAGGTTACAGTGAAGAACCGTTATCCTTTGCCTCGTATAGATGATCTGTTTGACCAGCTTCAGGGCGCACGGGTATTTTTTAAGATTGACTTGCGCTAAGGTTACCATCATTTGAAGATTCGGGAGCCAGATATCCCGAAGACTATTTTTAGGACTCGGTATGGTCATTACGAGTTCCTTGTTATGTCATTTCGGCTGACCAATGCCCCTGCAGCTTTCATGCATTTGATGAACAGTGTGTTTAGGCCATATCTTGACTCGTTCATGATTGTTTTTATTGATGATATTCTGATGTATTCCCGGAGTCGGGAAGATCATGAGCAGCACCTGAGAACCGTGCTTCAGACCTTGAG
Organism: Nicotiana glauca; assembly: GCA_026770625.1. NCBI lineage: Eukaryota > Viridiplantae > Streptophyta > Magnoliopsida > Solanales > Solanaceae > Nicotiana > Nicotiana glauca. The sequence goes on along the minus strand of MDKF010270918.1, from coordinate 289 downwards.
GGAGAAGAAGTTATATGCAAAGTTCTCAAAATGTGAGTTTTGGCTGAGTTCGGTGGCATTCTTAGGCCATGTGATTTCTAGTAAGGGTATTCCGGTGGATCCGAGGAAGGTAGAGGCCGTGCAGAGCTGGCCCAGGCCGTCCTCAGCTACAGAGATTTGCAGCTTCCTTGGCTTGGCGGGTTACTACCGTCGTTTCGTGGAGGGATTTTCATCTATTGCAGCCCCTATGACTAGATTGACCCAAAAGGGTGCCCCATTTCAGTGGACAGAGGAGTGTGAGGCGAGCTTC
>MU696102.1:7069-39782 GCA_026770625.1 Nicotiana glauca | reverse complement strand
TTGTTAGGCTTACCTAGTCGTAGGAACTAGGTGCCATCACGACATGTTCATGGAGGGTGAACTGGGGTCGTGATATGGGTCCGGGTCCGTTTCCCCAAAATGTTGACCAAAGTCAACTTTAATCATATTAATATCAAAATTCATCAATTTTTACACAGAATTCATATTTAAGCTTTCCAGCTACGCGTCCGGACTGTGCACGCAAATCGAGGAAACTAAAAGTGAGGTTTTCAAGGTCTCAGAAGCGCGGAAAAGAGAGAAAATAGGTGATGACCCTTTGGGTCGTCACAACGACTTTGATTAATAAAGACCTTAATTGTGTTTGAGTCGTGCCGTTCATGCATTTGTTTGAGGAGGAAACTCTGAGCCTCTTATTAACTCCTATTAGTGTGAAGTCCTAAGTGTTTTTGACTGTCGCCTTAAAAATTTTCTCCTTTCTGAAACCTTAGGTGGTACGTCTAGAACCACCTATATGTACAGGTCCTAACTCCCTCCATGACCATTAAGAAGGGACGGGTAGCAGCACACAAGACCGGTGCGTAACACCTTCCCCCGAGGTTACTTTAAGCTCTTACCCTAATCTCTAGTAATGCAAACCAACCCAAAAGTTAATCGCTCTAGGTGCCCTAACGCACCATAATTTGTTTGGTGCCGACTCTTCAAATACCCAATTCCCAAAAAGGAAATGAGTCATTACACACTGTGAATGTCAAAACCCAGACCTCTTCCCCCGTCAAAAAGGGGAGGGAAAAAGGGGGAGCGACAGCATAGGGACTCTCTTAGGGATTCTTTTTAGGCTCTTATCATAACAAAGTTATATTCTACAAATTAGTCCGAGCATGCTTATCCTGTACCCCTCTCCTTTATTTAAATTTAATTGCCAATTTTTTTGAAGCATTTATGATTTCTTTATTGCCATGAAACTGACTTGTCTCTATGTTTTCGTTTTTTTCTCTAACTATCTTTTCAATACTGTATTTATTTTTCCTACGTGAAAATACTTGACTAAATGCTATTAATTGTTGCATAAATCATGCTCGGCATCATATTCTACTCGTGCGTAACAAATCCTATAGCAACGCTTTAATGAGTGGTTGCGCTCTTCCTATTTACTACCCTTAAATTCGGAAAGGCTTGTTTGTCGTAAAACCAGTTGATCAATGGTGCAGTCGACGGTCCCGTGCCTTCCCACTTAAGTTGTCTGCTTGAGCGTACCAGTCTAAAACCCCATAGAAACGTTACTCTGTCTCAATTGTGCATGCATGTCGCGCCACCTTATTCCTTCGAAATTGGGTTTATGACATTTTGAGGGACAACTCGTTCCTTTTGGGAATTAGGTTTTGCATTTTGAAGAGTGACCACCTAATAATTACGCTGCATTAGGACACCAATAGAGATTTAATTCTAAGCTTGTTTGAATAACAAGAGATTGGGTAAGGGCTTGAAATAATCCCACAGGGAAGGTGTTAGGCACCTCTCAGGATCCACTAGTGTGGTTCCCGGCCAGATAGTTATTGTGAATTAGGGTACAATTAACATATAAGCAGATAAGGCTCAAATAAGAGGGAATTTCAATACATAATGGGTTGAAAGTAAACAAATTTGAAAGAACAATCAAAAAGCTAATTTTTAAATAAGGAGTTAAAATGCTAAAAAAATAAAGAATAAAGGAAGGGGGTCCTAGGTTTATTAAAAATATGGATCACCCCACGCAATGTATGGTAATCACTCCTCAATGAGGGGTTACACGTGACATTATCACGTGGTCATCATATCCATATCAACCCTTCTCATCCCGTTAAGGTAATAAAGCGCGAATTGGTCTGGATTACTTATTGCATGCTATTACCCGTCCCAATCCAATCAGTCCCGGAGGCACTTAGGACTAGTAGTCCTAAAGGGAGGCATATTAGGATTATTTGAAGTTTCAAAGGTAAAAATTCTAACGCGACATACAAAACACATACTGCATTTTTGGGGAAACATATAAACAAACAAAGGCTCATGTATACCTCTTCAAAACAAACACACAAAATAGCATGTCTTGCACATACTGCTTAGGTCTAATTAAAAATATTAAAGACGAAGGAGGGGAGATTGCTGAAGCTGAATAGTTTGATACATGGCTCAAATAGGAAGTCTGAATCAGGCTTGCTTACTAGTCGTGTCAGTTATTAATTAACAAAGGAGAAATCAATTTTATCAGTCATTATCACCTAAGGCTTGCCTAAGTGTTTGAGCGAGATCCTATGAACATGATATCTATTACTGATTCAGAAGTATAGCAGAGCAGCACAGTTTTAAGACAAATGATTCAGAATTCTTATTGGCATGCTTTCTAAAACCGCGTTAGAAAAAAGAGAAAGGTTGTTTAAACAACTAGTTCAGAATCGACCGAATTGGTTTCAGATCCTATAGGCAGGATATCTAGTATTGCTCATTTTTTAAATTCCTATAGGCATGATTTCTGCAAAAGGGGGTACTGATTTTAAACAAAGACATGATATCTAATTTTTTTTAACCATTTAGATCTTAAGAACATGGTATCTATGTGTTGTAGAATTTAAGCAAATCCTATAAGCAGGTTCTCTATATGCAGTGACAAATATGCAATATTTACATCCTATAGGCATTTTCTCTAATTGTGGGACATGCCGAATTTTAGTGAAAGCGGATCTTATAGACATGGTTTCTAAATGCAGAATTTAAAACAGTAGATTGTAGAGGCATGATGTCTACGCTTTGAGCATGTATGATTACCCAACCCTTTTCAATAACCAACCCCAATGTTTATTACAATATTATTACAAACCCAATAATGAATTACATCGGAATATAAATAAAGAAAATTACAATCAGATGAGTCCAGATTCCTGACTTCCTTTATGAGTTATGGACCAAACTATTTCAAAGCCATTCTCAAACTTGAGTGTGTCAGAGTTCCCTAAGAGCCTCAATAGGACTCCGGGCAGTGCTCACAACCAAATTGCATCACCAAAATAGGGACAAGTGCCGTGTGGAAATGACAGCCCTCATGTTTCCAAGTTCAGACGGAGCTCATGGGTCCCAAGGCAAGGCTCACATGAGGGGGCGGGGGCAGAACATAAGTCTAAGAAGATAGTGCACGTGCAGAAACAGAGTTCTAAGAGCTGGGGGATTAAAGGAGAGGGGTAAATGGTGGTAGGGAAACAATTTCAGGGTTGATATCTTCATACAAAAGGAATTCAGGGGTTGGGAATGGCAAAGAGCCTATGTATTTAGGTAAGGGTCAACTTTGGGCATGCACCGCAATAGAAGATGTTGGCATGCCTATAAGCCTACCAGAATACACAACACTAGAGAAAACATAAAGGTTATGATCCCAGGGGGATCAAGATTGAGTCAAGGACATCAATATTCAATACTACCATGCCCCATACCAAACATAGATACCAAACACATTAGGGATGGGGGATTTAAGGTTCACCAAAAACATTAATTCAGTTTAGAAAAGGTTGATGCTGAAAATTAGTTAGAACATACCAGTTCAAAGAAGCCAAATGAAGTAAAGAAACGGTAGAAGGACTTAAAAATATAGCTTTGGCTTTCAGCCAGCTATACAGGCCACAATACAAGTAGTAAAGAAATAGAGTGTTTGGGTATAAGTGTGAGTTCAGAACTAGAAGTGTTCGTGTGTGTGCTAATGAAAGAGCAAGGTACTTATAGTTTGAAAACAGGTAGAAAATAAGGCGTAAATCATAGTTTAGCAGTAATTATAGAACTATGTACTAATTAAAATCAAATCAGTGTAAGTACTTCCTTTAGTTAAGGAGTTAAATTAAACGGTAACAAGCAATTACTAAATAATGAAAGAAATCACATAAGGCTGAATATAACCAATAAGGAAATATTTTCAGCACTGTACAAGTACACAATATGGAATAGAGACTAGGTTCATCAGATTCTAATTAAGAGAATGTCGGTAAGAATCAAGTACCAATGTAAACAAGGTAAGGGAATTAATCAAATTGAGTAGAAAATGTAGGGATCGAAGGTTCAAAGTAAAGTGTTCAAATTAGACCAAGAAACAGGGGAGATCAGTAAGGTGAAACAAGGAAAGAATCAATTACTTAACATATGAGTGCAATCAGAATTTCATTTGAAGGTCATTTAAGAGGGGAATATAAATAGAGTGTATAAACATTAGGCATGCGAGGCGAAACTATGGCAAAGATAAGCATTGTGCAATAACAATCACATAGTCAGTAGGCAGTGAACTATCGAAACATGGTAGTCACATAGGTAAACTTAATTAACTTAGTAATAGAGAAAGGAGAGAGTATCAGAAGCATGCAAACAGTCAAGTAAAGTCCCTAATGAAAAACATAATCTAGTTTCAATGATTGCAAGAAGCCAAATCACACAAAGAAACTGATGCTGAAACCAAAGTATTTCAAATTCAGCCGAGCAACTTCAAACAGATGAAGTAGCTTCAAAAGCTCGAATAGGCCCTAAAGAAATAAGGGTTTTTGAAATCAATCGAATTCAAAGATGATGAATAAGTAAATCACACAACAAATAGTCTCGGAACTCGAATGAACCCAAAATTAGGGTTTTCAACATCGATCGACTCTGGAGATGGAACGCAAGGTCAAAGATGATCGGGTACAGTCTTTTCTTAAAACTGAAATCAACCTAGGTCTGGACCATGTTTTTCCAAGATCTAGCCTTGAAACTATGATAATCGAGCATGTACAAGCCCTATAAGGTGGATACAGGCCTCCGTTGACCTTGGAAGTTGTTGATTTAGGAGATTTTAGGGTTGTATTTGATGGTGGTGGCTAGGGTCTAAGAGAGGATTGAGAGTGACAGGGAATTTAGAGGCGGCGGGGCGTGAATAATGAAAGGATTTGGGGGTCTTTTGGGGCTTAATTATGAAAGGGCCAATGTCGACTATTGATCTAAATGATCAACAGTCATAATTGAAAAGGGTTATGTAGGGGATCTGGGTGGGTTATTTAAATGGGTTACGGGTTGGTTTAAATGGGAATTGGGTCTTGGTAATTGGGCCTCATATTGGGTTCAATAGGGGTGCCAAATCAGGCTAAAATTAAAATAAAAATGAGCTAACATTTAAATAGCCACTTTTCCCTGTTTAGTTTATAAAAATAGCAAAATAACTTCTGAAAATAAATTAAAGGTACTAAAATTATTAATATTACATAATTATCAAATTAAAAATAACGGGCTTAATTTGTATCGACATAAATGTAATTAAATCTAAAAGAGGCTAATATTTCAATTATATGCAATTTAGCTTTGAAAATGCTAAATAAATTTGTAAAAATATTTAACAATTATCTTAGCTATATTTTAGTATAAATATGAGAATCCAATGAATGAATCACTAAAAATGATAATTTTGGGAGTAATTATTGGGTTTTTCTGAATAAAATAGGGCAATAAATTGATTAAACATTCTTTAAAAATTAAGGAAAAATAGTAAAATATTTGGACATACTTATATATGTACACATATGATATTTTGAAAGTATTTTGCATTTTAGAAAATATATAGGGAAAAATTGGGTATCAACAATGCATCATGGTCAAACCTAGTCGGATCAGTTATGTTATCCACATAATGATCCTTTAAGATAAGCCTTATCCAAAGTCCATAGGGTTTTCTATAATCCCAGTGGACGCAACCACATTTTTGCATTAATTTGGAGAACTAAATGTCAATATGCTGATCATAACTGTATAAATAGTTGAATCCGGTGGGGGTAAAGCCTAACCCTTTTGTTTTGCAGAAAATGAGGCATGAGGTCCTATATTAGGTTTGGTTAGCAACATCCTTCCATTGTTGCTAGATTGGTGGGAGGATCTTCCCTCAAGTGACAAGAAGCATGTGAGAAAGTAATTAGGTAACTGGCCTTCCCTGCTAGATATTGAACCAAACAACAAACTGATCGAGGTTGCCACCTTATTTTGGGATAGTGAAAGAGCTATGTTCCATTTCGATGACAAAGAAATAACACCACTTTTAGAGGATATAGGAGGACTTGCAGGGTTAACTTGGGATAGTCCTGGGCTTTTGGTACCAGAAAACTATACAGACAGGGGATTTCTGAAGATTATGGGGCTGAAAAAGAATGCCGACCTAGTGTGCCTGAAGGACTCCTATATACCTTTAGAATATCTCTATGAGAGGTATGGCCATAGTAAGTCTTTCCGCACTTATCATGATGAGATTGCCCTCACTTAACTGGGTCACATCAAGCACAGAGTGTTTGTGTTCATATTGTGCTTTCTAAGACTGATAGTATTCCCGATGAAAAATGGAAGAATCCAAACTAGGTTGGCCATGGTCGCCAAAAATCTGATGGAGGGGATTAATGGGAAAACATATACCATAGTCCCCATAAGCATAGATGATATCTACAGGACCCAAGAGCGTTGTCAAAGAGGGGTCAAGCAGTTTGAGGGTTGTAATTTGTTGCTGCAGTTATGATTGTTGGAGCAGCTTAAAAATGGTCAATATCGTCAAGAATTTCCGCAAAAGGCTTAGAACGACGACATTGCCTTCCGTCACCCTAAGTAGATGACCTACATTCCGAACAGATTTGCTTAGCCAGAAAGTGCCAGCGAATGGGTAGAGTTCTTCTACAATCTAACCGAGGGGCATGTACAGTGGATGGTTGAATGGTTCCCAACAACGAAGTTAATTATCAGGTCCAGGGATGCTTCGCACTTGGTGTTGATCGGGTTGAGAGGGATATATCCATATGTCCCTATGCAAGTTATGAGGCAAGCAGGTGGAAAATAGGTTGTACCAAGGGTCGTCAAGATGAGCCACTTTAGGGCAGACTTTCAAGACGACGATTTCCCATACAAGTGCCAAGCTCAACATATGTGGCACTGCAAAATCATTGTGGAGAAGAATACCATTGAGCCGGATAGATACCATGCAGGGTGCGAAACTCAATACCCGGCATGGTTAGGGGACGATCTGAAAGGGATAGTGACACCAGGGACCGGTCGAGGAAATACTATCATAGATGAGGAAGCTGAAACCCAGGTCAAGAGCAATAGGCTGCGCAAAAGGGTTCACCACTCTAAAAATGAGCACTGGGAAATACATGAGAAGAACGCAAGGTTGATTGAGGAATGGAAAGAGATGGCGGTCACTTCCAACAGGAAACTGGAATACCTGGAGCGGGTAATAGTAGAGCTAGAGGGCAAAGTCATAAAAAGGATTGAAAACTATCAGAATGCTGAAGGAGCTGATGGAGGACATCTGGCCCGAGATTACTTGGTGCTGGGACTACGCGAGCTCGTGAATCCATATGACGTAGTTCAGAAGATCGAATCTGGGAAAGATCCTTCTGTACCAAGTAGATTAGGATTATTTGCTTTTATTAAGTGTAATAAGAAAAAGTGCCAGTAGCGACTTGTTTTATTATTGTGTCAGTGTCGTTCTGGATTCGTCTACTTTTATATTATGAAATAAAACATTTATTGGCATTTGAAGTTCTCCAAATTTTTTTGTCGCTAGGCCTACCTCGGGCGCAAAAAGGTTGCCAAATTAGGATACGAGTTTATATTTTGCAATATGTGTTTAGCTACTGCAAGCACTTCAAGATCCTCTCTAACTTGTTATTTTTTCATTTTTTTTATTATTTCCATCCATGTAGGTTGGTTCAGCCATACTGGCCTTGTCAGCATATCATACCAGATCTAGAAGCCCTCCACCTCATCCTCCGCCAAGCAATACAAAAGGCAGAGGGAAAGTAAAGATGGACGATTTAAGTGGGATACGAAAGGAAAAAGGTGAAAACATAGAGACTCCCGACTGCTGCAGTACTCTGGCCCCGAATGACTTAGTTCTAAGACAATAGCAAAAGATACTAGAACTACAAGGAGAACTTGATCAGGTCCGCAACATGGCAAATTTGTCACTCACCCTCAATGTCCCTGATATCCACCAACAGAATGCAAAGAACCCAACTCTTCCTCAGAACACACAAAACCAACAGCAACAAAATACCACTGTAAAAAATCAATACACAACTCCACCTCAAAATATCAATCCCTTGTCAATACCAACTCCACCACCACATCATCATCAACGAATTCCAACCACCACTTACCACTCCCCAAAATACACCACCACTCATTCTCGATCCACAAAACTCCACCAATTACCATCACTATACCCAAGTCCCTATCACCCATATGAGCATTCCCATATACGTGGAAACTGTTCCACATTCTACCTAACTACTCTCTTGCACTCTGAAACCCTCCGAAAAGGACATGCTCATTAAGAACATTGACGAAGAACTCAAGAAGTTAACAGGCCAAGTTCAAGGTGTTGAAGGCGATAGAGGAATAGAAGCCTTGTACTATGAAGATATATGCATACACCCCGATGTGGAATTTCCATGAAGGATAAAAGCCTCCCAAGTTTGAAATTTTCGATGGTACAGGTGATCCCAGGGTTCACCCAAGGACCTACTGTGACAAGCTTGTCGGGGTTCGAAAAGATGAAAAGATTCGAATGAAGCTCTTTATGATAAGCCTTACTGGGGACGCGTTATCTTGGTATATCAGCTAGAATCCTAAGAAATGGTCACATTGGGTAAGCATGGCATCAGATTTCATGGGCCGGTTCAGGTTCAACACAGAGAATGCACCTGATGTCTTATACATTCAGAATCTTAAAAAGAATCCTACTGAGACTTTCTGTGAATATGCTACTCGTTGGAGGTTGGAAGCTGCCAAGGTCAGGCCCGCTTTGGATGAAGTGCAAATGAATAAATTCTTCGTCAAAGCACATGATCCACGATATTATGAGAGACTGATGGTCATCAAAATAAAAAATTCTTTGATATAATCAAGCTTCGGGAAAGGATCGAAGAAGGAATCAAGAGCGGGATGGTAACAAATTTTGAGGCACTGCAAGCCACGAATAAGGCACTCCAATCAGGCGACATATTGAAGAACAGAGACGTTGGGGTAGTAATGGTGGCCCAGGGCCCAAAAACTCCACTCACATATCAAACACCTCCACCTACATATGAAACACCTCCACCCACATACCAGACACGTCCACCTACATACCAAGCATCACCACCAACATATCAACCTTCATCTCCCCGATATTCCCAACCAGCCGATGTCTGTCACACCTATCATTCCAATCCATCCTACTTTCAATCACCACCAACTTGCAAAAATTACCCAAGACAAAGACCCAACTTCGACCGCAAGCCAACCAGACAATACACCGCCATTCCTAAGTCCATCGACCAATTTTATGAAAGGTTGAAGGTCGCAGGTTATGTCACTCCTGTTCCCGCTATGGCACTAGAAAATCCATCCTAATGGGTCCATCCGAACAAAACCTATGCATACCACTCCAGTATGAAAGGGCACACCACTGTTAAGTGTCGAACATTAAAGGATAAGATCCAAACACTCATTGACAACAAGGTCATACAAGCGAAGGAAGCCGCACCTAATTTCCGCAACAATCCCCTCTCTTATCATGGAGGTGACGATGTACATGTTATAGAAAAAATGAGGAATGGGACCCTGAAGGGTCAATCGGACTTATCCGAGAAGGCGATGACTCTAAGGTTGCAATTACATTTACTTCTATCGTGGTTTAGACTCAGGCACCTATTGATGTTGAGGTAACTGCATCAGTTCCATTCAACGTGGAAGTAGCTCCGCCCGCAGCCACCCCCGCTCCATTTTAAGTAGAAGTGGTCACACCTTTTACTGTGACGGTGTCCACCATACACTCATTCAACTCAAAATCAACACCCTAGGATTATGTCGCTGAGGATCGGTGAAAAGGGAAGACTAAGATAGAGGAATCTGACACCGCACAAGGAATGACTAGAACAGGAAGAGTCTACACACCTGAACACTTGGGAGCTTCAAGTGAGAATGCCACAGCTAGGCAACCTATCATTAAGACTGGGCCGGATGACCTGTGGAGGAAAGTACATGCAAAAGAATTCTGTTGTTGATCACTTGAACAAAGTCCCTGCTCATATATCTATCATGTCACTATTATAAAATTCAGAGGCACACAAGAACGCCTTGATGAAGCGTTGAGCGAGGATTATGTATCCAATAATATCACTGGTGGAGAAATGTCTAACATGGTGGGTCAAGTGTTGGAGAGCCATAAGATTATCTTTCATGAAAATGAGCTGCCGCCCGAAGGTCTGAATCACAATCGAGCATTGCATACTACTATACAATTTGAGGACAAGTTCATTTCCAGGGTCCTGGTTAATGGAGGTTCTAGTTTAAATATTTGACATGAAATACAGGCCGGAAGTAGGATTGTGAAAGCTTTCGATGGGTCCTAGAGGGCCACGATCGAGGAAATCAACCTCTGCTTACAAATGGGCCCAACTTGGTTCGACGTTGAATTGCAAGTGCTTGATATACTAGCCTCGTATAATCTTTTGTTGTGTTGCCCATGGATCTATGATGCTGGATCCGTGCCCTCCACACTACATCAAGTCGTAAGTTTGAATGGAACCATCAGGAGGTAATCATTCATGGAGATGGGTGTAACCCCATATACACTAGTTAGACCATCCCGGCCATCGGACATAGAATGAGACTAAGAGGAGAAACCTATCATCACAACGGGTCAATGTCATTGAGAAGGATAAGTGGTGGAGTAACAAAATAGAAAGCATACTAGCATGGTCCAGATATGAACCGACAAAGGGTCGGGAAAGAACCTCCAGGGTATCACCAAGCCGATACGGCAGAAAAATCATGGAACCACCTTCAGGCTCGGATACCAGTATACATGGAAAGAATAAAAGTAGTGGTCGCCTCCATGGCGTGGACCATGTTACCCTCTTTAGCAGCCAGTACCTCATTTGGAACAAGCTTTTCATCATGCAGACACAATATGGGGAACTGCATAAGAAGAAGCATTAGCTGGCTGAATTATCTATTCTTGGAAGATGAGGATAAGGACTGCAGTGCCATAATTGATAAGGAGGAGGAAGATGGCCTCACCATTCAGACTGCGGCAAAGGGATATGTTCTTAGAAACTGGACTGCCACACTATCCCGAGCCCGTCGAGTCCCTTGGTAGCTTGGCAAAATTTATAACTGTTCTAGGCATTTAAAATTTCCAGCGATTTTGTTTTAAGATTTCCTTATTTCAAAACAAATGCACGATTCATCGAGCGAAGCTTTGTCTGAAAGATTTCCCCAGTTTTAATCAAATGCATTTATCTTTTATCATTATTCATTACTATTTTATACTTTTCCCTTATACAGTGTTATTAGTATTTTTCTTGATGAACCAGTAATTGTGACATGTAATGAGGCAACGCAAGCAATGCAACGTGAGAATAGTGACTCAGAGGAAGAAGATGAGATACCCGAGGAAATTGTCAGAGAAGTTGAGAATTTTGAGAACAAGCCTAAATCCAACTTGGACGAAACAGAAGCAGTAAATTTGGGAAATGCTGAGACTGTGAAAGAGACCCGCCTTAACATTCAATTATCGCCAACAGAGAAGAATACATATGTTTTCTAAAGGAATAAGAGGATATCGTTGAATGGTCCTATGATGATATGACCGGTTTCTATAGTAGCTCACATGTTGCCTACCAATCCTATGTGTCCGCCAGTCAAGCAGAAACTTAGAAAATTCAAACCAGACATGAGTCTTAAAATCAAGGAAGAAATTACCAAGCAGATCAAAGCCAAGATTTTTAGGGTGGTTGAGTACCCGACATGGTTAGCTAACATTGTTCCAGTTCCGAATAAAGACTGGAAGGTTCGAGTATGTGTTGATTATCGGGATTTAAATAGAGCAAGTCCCAAAGACGAATTCGCACTACCAAATATACATATCTTGATCGATAACTATGCCAAGCATGAACTGTAGATTGCATCGCAGGTTATCACCAGATCTGGATGGATGGAGAAGATGTCGAGAAAATAGCTTTTATTATGCCTTGGGGTGTATACTATTAAAAGATGATGTCGTTCGGTCTGAAGAACGCAGGGGCCACTTACATTAGGACCATGACAACCATCTTCCATGATATGATACATACGGAAATAGAGGTATATGTGGACGACGTTATTATAAAATCCAAGAGGGTCGCAAATCGTATAGGAGACTTGAGAAAATTCTTTGACAGGCTCATGAGGTAAGATTTGAAATTGAACCCCGCAAAATGTGCATTCGAGGTTCCTACATCAAAGTTATTGGGATTCATTGTTAGTCACCGAGGGATCGAGCTAGATCCAACTAAAGTCAAAGCTATTCAGAAGTTACCACAACCTAAAAGCAAGAAGGATGTGATGAGCTTCTTGGGACGGCTCAACTACATCAGCCGATTTATCACACAATCCACAGTAATATGTGAACCCATCTTGAAGATGCAGAGGAAAGGTGTCTAGACAAGTTAGACCGAGGATTGTCAGAAAGCTTTTGACAAGATCAAGGAATACCTGTCCAGACAGCCAATTCTGGTCCCGCTAGAACCAGGACGACCTCTGCTACATTATCTATCCGTGTTAGATAGTTCCTTCGGATGTGTTTTGGGACAACATGATGAAACAGGGAGAAATGAGCAAGCCATGTATTACCTGAGTAAGAAATTCACACCTTATGAAGCACGGTATTCTCTCCTTGAACACACTTGCTGTGTTTTGACCTGGACAACCCAAAAATTGAGATATTAATTCTGTGCCTACACTACATACCTCATATCTAGGATGGATCCTTTGAAGTACATATTTCAGAAGCCCATGCCTACTGGAAGTTGGATAAATGGAAGATACTACTGAGTGAGTTCAACATCATCTATGTAACTCAAAAGGCAATCAAGGGACAAGCATTGGCAGATTACCTCGCTAAAAATCCGATAGGAGGAGAATACGAACCCTTGAAAATGTATTTTCTCGATGAAGAAGTATCATATGGAGGAGAAGACATTACTGAAACTTATGAAGGTTGGATGATGTTCTTTGATGGAGCCAAAAATTTCAAAAGAGTAGGCATTGGAGAAATTTTGGTGTCAGAAATGGGTCAGCATTATCCGGTATCTGCCAAACTCAGATTTCCCTGCACCAACAACATGGAAAAATATGAAGCATGCATACTAGGGCTCAACATAGCAGTCGACATGAACATTCAGGATTTGCTGGTGATCGGTGACTCAGAATTGCTTGTGCACAAGGTACAAGGATAGTGGGCCACTAAGAACTCCAAGATATTACCATATTTGCACCATATGCGTGAATTGAAGAGAAGGTTCACAAAGATAGAATTTCGACATGTGCCCAGAAATCAGAATGAGTTTGCTGATGCATTAGCCACGTGGTCATCCATGATACAACATCCAGATAAGAACTATATTGATCACATCCCGGTGAGGATCCATAGTCAGTCGGTATACTGTGCTCATGTCGAGGAAGAAGCTGATGGTAAGCCTTGGTTCCATGATATCAAAGAGTACTTGCCAAAAGGAGAATACCCAGAGCATGCAAATCATATTCAGAAATGCACACTCCAGAGATTGTCAAATCACTACTTCCGCAGCGGAGGGAACTTTTACAGAAGAACTCTGAATTTGGGTTTACTAAGGTGTGTCGATGCGAAGGAAGCCTCTAAGCTACTTGAGGATGTGCATGCTAGGACATGTGTTATGCGTTTGAATGGTTTTGTTCTGGCGAAGAAGATACTCAGGGCAGGTTACTTTTGGATGAAGATGGAGACAGATTATATTCAGTATGTCCGTAAATGCTTCAATTGTCAAGTGCATGCCGACATGATAAAATTGCCGCCAAGTGAGCTCAATTCAACAAGCTTACCTTGGACATTCGCCGCCTTGGTAATGGATGATATTGGACCAATTGAGCCTACTGCTTCGAACGCACACCGATTTATCCTATTAGAAATTGATTACTTCACAAAATGGGTAGAAGCTCCATCTTACAAAGCTATAACCATGAAAGTCGTCGCAGATTTTTTAAAGGATCGTATTGTCTGCAGATTTGGAGTTCCTAATTCCATTATTACTGACAATGCCGTCAACCTCAACAGTGATCTGATCAAAGCTATATGTGAAACTTTTAAAATCAAGTACAAGAATTCCATTGCCTACAGACCTCAGATGAATGGAGCCGTAGAAGCCGCCAACAAGAACATTAAGAAGATACTGAGAAAAATGGCGGAAAATCACAAAAAGTGGCATGAGAAGTTATCCTTTGCTCTGTTAGGGTACCGCACCACAGTTCGCATGTAAACCGGGGCAACCCCCTACATGCTGGTTTATGGTACCGACATTGTCATCCCTTCCGAAGTAGAGATTCCTTCTTTAAGAGTCATCGAGAAAGCTGAGCTCAGCGATAGATAAGGAGACGTTGTGATCAATTAGCCCTTATCGATGGAAAAAGAATGAATGTAGAATGTCAATGCCAACTTTATCAGAACAAAATGTCCAGAGTCTTCAACAAAAGGGTTAAACCAAGACAGTTAGCACCACAACAGTTGGTATTGAAAAAAATCTTCTCGCATCAAGATGAAGCCAAAGGGAAATTCTCTCCCAACTGGCAAGGTCCTTATATGGTACACGGAGTACTGACAGGACGAGCACTCATACTTGCACAAATAGACGGAGAAATCTGGCCAAAACCAATCAATCCAGATGCAGTCAAGAGATACTATGCCTAGATTATTTCACATTTCTTTTCTGATGTAATTGAAATACACTTGACCTAATTCCCGTTTAAGAGGGGATACATAGGCAGCCTTATGGGTTCGGTCAAATCATAAGAAAATTTTCATTTTCCCTAAAATAAAAAACTACGGTAGAATTTTGAGGAGGTTCCTCAAAATTCCAGAGCAAGACCAGCCAGCACCACCACATGCCAGAAGTTAGTAATCAGTCAATAACTGAGGCAGAATTTTGGGAAGGATTCTCAAAATTCTGAAGAAGATTCAGCAGAGTCCGTTATCCGCAAATAGTTAAAAATCATCTACCAAATTGGGGCAAAATTTTGAGGAGGGCCCTCAAAATTCCTAACATAATGGAGCTGCAATGCCTTTGAAATGTGTCAAAAAAAAAATCAGTTTAAAATCAGTAACCCCTTTTGTAGAAATCATGCCTGCAGTACTAAAAAAATGAGCAATACTAGATATCCTGCCTATAGGATCTGAAACCAATCCGGTCGATTCTAAACTAGTTTAAAACCACCTTTCCCTTTTATTTAATGTCGTTTTAGAAAGAATGCCTATAATAAATCCGAATCATTTGTCTTAAAATTGTGCTGCTCTGCTATACTTCTGAATCAGTAATAGATATCATGTTCATTGGATCTTGCTCAAACACATAGGCACGCCTTAGGTGATAACGACCGATAAAACTGATTTCGCCTTGTTAATTAATAACTGACACAACCAATAAGCAAGCCTGATGCGGACTTCCTATCTGAGCCATGTATCAAACTAGTCTGTCTCAGCAATTTCCTCTTCCTGTTCTTTAATATTTTTAATTAGACCTAAGCAGTATGTGCAAGACATGCTATTTCGTGTGTTAGTTTTGTATGACGCCTTAGAATTTTTACCTTTTAAACTTCAAATAAGCCTAATATCCCTCTCTTTAGGATTAGTAGTCCTAAGTGCCTCCGGTACTGATAGGATTGCAACGGGTAATAGCATGCAATAAGTAATCGAGACCAATCCGTGCTTTAATACCTTAACGAGGTTGGAAGGTTAGATATGGATATGATGACCGCGTGATAATGTCACGTGTAGCCCCTCATTGAGCAGTGATTACCTGATATTATGTGGGGTGATCCATATTTTTAATAAACCTAGGACCCCCTTCCTTTATTTTTTATTTTTTTAGCATTTTAACTCTTTATTTAAAAAAATTATCTTTTTGATTGTTCTTTCAATTTTTTTTACTTTCAAACCATTACGTATTGAAATCCCCTCTTATTTGAGCCTTATCTGCTTATTTGTTAATTGCACCCCGATTCGCAATAACTGTCTAGCCGGAATCACACTAATGGATCCTGAGGGGTGCCTAACACCTTTTCCTTCGGATAATTTCAAGCCCTTACCCAATCTCTAGTTATTCAAAGAAGCTTATAGTTAAATCTCTATTGGTGTCCTAATGCTTCTTAATCATTAGGTGGTGACTCTTCAAAATGCTAAAACCAATTCCCAAAAGGAACGAGTTGTCCCTCAAAATGACATTTACCCCATTTCGAAGGAAAAAGGGGGCGTGACAGATATCTCCTATAGAATTCAAGCACGACCCTATCGGGTGGACCCGACGTAAAAGGATGCGTATACATGCTCAAAAACCCCTCGTCATGGGTCATGATGCTCTCTTCCGGGGAAGGTACCTGTAGTACCACTCCTTCTCCCCATCCGTAGTTTTTTCTAATCATTTCGAGGTCTTTCTCCCTTATCGAGGAGATGAACCTCGACGCATGCTTTCGATGTCCTTAAACGTTGGGAGGTCTCTCCAACATAAAGGCTCTCCTTGAAACAAAGCACCTCGAGGCCCGCTCACCAGGAACCGACGGTGCACCATCGATTCGACACAGAACAGAGGCAAAAATCCCCTCCCCTTGATGGGCGGATGTTGATGTAGCAGTCATGGCTACGGCAAAATAGGAAGAGGAGGACGAAGATTTAGGCAAAGGCTTTGAGTTGAAACAACGGGAGAACTAACACAAAGAACAAAATTCTATGGAAGAAATAGTTACTCAGGGTAGGGGAACCTCCATTTGAGAAGTAAGCAAGTGAATATATAGGGGAAAGCATCGAATGCTCGCCTGCCCTGAAGGACAATTAATTCTGGCCATGACTGCATCATCTTTTTGGGAAATATACTGCCAGGACCACCCCGGGGGTCCCACTATCAAGTCGCGAGAATGCTGCTATCACGTGAAATTCGGGAGGTATTGAGACCTCAAGGTTTTTTTTTACTATCGTAAGCATCGGCCCCAAAGGAGCTATGTATCTAATTTCGAGATTGGACACAATTTTGGTGGTCCTGATTACTCCAAGTATGGCCTCCAAAGATCCAACATTAGAATTCGAAGACTAACTCCGCAAGAACGATGGGATATAAAGCATGGGAAGACTTGAAGCAGAAAAATTCTCTTGCATTACCAAAAAATATATTTACAAGGGGCGTCTTCACAAGACTTGCTTCCCCGGGACTACATACACAGAAAGAAAAAAGAAAAGCAAAGGCAGCGTAGGCCTACTCTTCTTCGCCACTACCCTATGAACCATCTTTAGAACCCTCATCTAAAATGACCAAGAACGCCATTTTTCCTTCCAACTTTTGAGCCTTCTGAATCTGAGCTGAGATATCGACACCTTTAGTTGTGACTCCCTCTAAGGCTTGACTCTTTGCCTTTGCACAAGCGTGAGCGACAGTCCAAACCAGTTATAGCTCGGCGTCCACCGATATATTTCGGTCTATTTGACTTGAAGTGGTTGCATCCTTTAGATAAGTAGTGACTTTTTCTTCGACCTTGGACTTGACAGTAGATAGCGCAGCAATCTCTTTTCGAGCATTTTAGAGAAGACCCTGGGTCGATGTCAATTCTGAGGTCACTGCCTCATTTAGCTCCCTCGGCTCGAGAATCTCCATATTATTATGCCTGATCTGCGAAGGGAATGATAAGCCAGTCAGTATCAAATTATAGGAACGAGAGACGGATTTAAGAATGGAAAAATACTTGCTCAGCAAGATAAGCCTTTTGTCGAAGCACTCCCTCCAAAGCCGCCTGAAGCTCACTTGACTCCTTCTCCTTTCGGGTGGAGAAAGCCTTTGAATCGTGTAGTCCCGAGGTAAGCTTCTCAAGCTCCTTTTCATGGCATGAAAGCTCCTCTTGAAGCCTAGAGAGGGCATGATCATACATCTCCTTAGACTACGGCAAAACAAAAGAGTTAGAAAAATAATGAATAATGCTTGAGACAAAAATATGCATAAACAGCTATCACCTTCCGCTACCTTGATGGCGCTCGGAGCGTCGAGGTCGATATCCTCACTGACATCATTAATATCATCAAGAATGTTGCCAAGAGGACCCCCCCACATTGGTGGTATTTATATCCTGAGCGTCCCTCAGCTCCCTGACGAGAAGTAAAGGCCCAAACTGAGGTCATCCAGGGCATTGATATCATCGAGGGACAACTCCTACCCTCGAAAATCTCTTTGTCCAGACCCCCTTGGGACAAGCAGCAACGGTCTCCCTCACAGAAACTGCACCACATCCGGTCACGGGATCCGAGACTACCTTGATACCCTCGACGAGGGTCTCCATCACACGGGACCGATCTAAAGAGGCCGTTCCTCATTCAGCGGCCTTCGGTCGGGGCACCTGCAGGACCCCCATGCTCGACTTCATTCTCTGTACCAAACGACACTCGCCCTCTTCGTCCTCTTCATCCCCAGTGTCGGGACTTGCTCCAAAAGCTAAAGCCGAGGTCCTGGTGGCAGCTCGAGGCCTGCATGGTTTGTGTTTCTTTACTGCAAAAGAATCAATAGCCGTTTTACCCTTCCTTTTCTTTCCCTTAGCGGGCTCCAAAGTCTCCGTCTCGCCATCAGGAGGCAGTCTCATCTGCATACTGTTGCCAAGGCCTGCACGAACATAGTGGCCAAAATTTATCAGCACAAAGGATATAGTGGAGAAGCATAATATTAAGATATGGGCGGGAAGAAGATCTTTACCGTGATTCTTGGCTACCCATCGCGTTAGCTAGGTCGGACCAAGAGCGGATGAGATACGAGAACGAGATATCTGCCAAATCCATCTTGATAGATCCTGAACCACTTCGGGATAACAAGCGGTAGCTACAAAAACCAAGGGAAAATCATTTCTCAAAAGGGAAAAAGAAGATCACAAAGCGTGTCCGAGGGAAAAAATACTTACGTTGTGTGTTTCACTTCTCCGAGAATGGCATCCTCCCGGCCGGGATGATATCCAAGGTCCTCACTCGCATGAACTTTCTCATCCACCCTCGATCCTTATCCTCATCGATGCTCAAGAAAAATGAGTTTTTGGATCAGTGGTGAAGCTTAATCAAACCTCAATAAAATCGAGGGCTATACAATCTAATCAAATGGTCGAGGGTAAAGGTCTTGCCCTCGACCCCATTAGAGAAGTGACGAAGCATGTAGACTATCCTCCAGAAAGATGGATAGATTTGACCAAACGTCACTTGGTACTTGTCATAGAAATCGATAACAACCGGACCTACATTTGGGGAAGAAGGTTTAAAAGAATCGACCGGACCCAAAGTGAACGGGTAAGTATCTACATAAAGGAAGTCAGCTTTGTGATCCATTATACTCTCGTTAGAGCGGGGGATCTCAACCAGAGTTGCTTCCTCCCATCCGCAGTCTTCCTTCACTTTCTTTATGTCGGTCACGATGCTAATGCACCGGGACACATGTTCGCATTGGCCCAATGTAGATGAAGGTTTGTCGATGGTGAAAACCTTCATCATGTCGAACACGGTAGGAGTACGTTGTTCCACAATGGGTATCACTTTGGGTTTTCCTTTGGATGTTTGGGATGAAGAGGCAGCCTCGTCTTTCTGAGAAACTGTCTTGGAAGTTCTAGCCATGATGATGGTGAAATTTTTCTAAGAAAGTAGGCAAAGGATCAAGAACGGAAGAAGAAAGGATGCAAAAGGGGGCGTGCCTGGCCTTGAAAATTTGAAGATGTTGTGGAAGTATGAATTATCAAACAATTGATGCATTTATAGGAGCCGTATGGGCAGTGGAAAGGACAAACCAGTAGCAGTTTGTGGGCTACTCGATAGTCGTGTTTGACAGCGACCCATGCGCAATTTTTTTAGCATGGCATTTAATGCTCTGATGGGCTGATATCATGACGATGATGCCCTCGAAATAGGAATTCAAAATTATTTCCTATCGCCTTGTTCTAGGAAATGCAGGGACTATCTGTGTACGGCAAAAATTGATGGTTCGATTTAACGAGCATCAGGGCACCTCGAGGTCTTCCGGTGATCGATTTCGAGGATTTTCGATAGTTCAACTTTGAAACAGTATAAGTAATGACTTGCCCCAAGGTAGTGTGAATTACCGGTCTCGGGGGATCAAGGTGGAGTTCCTAAGGCACGTGCGTATGGAAGGTCAAGTCTAGAGGACTAGCCCAAAAGGCGAATCAAGGCATTAATTGGTTGTACCAGCCCTGTATCTTTGTAATTAATGCGTTTGTACTATGTTGGGATTCTCCCTCATATAAAAAGGGGATCCTTCTCATTTTTTAATCGTCTGTTTCTCCATACTAAATACACAAGAACAATCTCTTTACTCTCTAACACATTCTCTTGATATTATTGCTTCCATTTATCGTCTTCATTCATCGTTCTTCATTTATTGCTTATTATTGGCAATAAAGAGCCATCATTGATTTTATCGTAACTGTTTGTCGTACATCGATCACCCTCAATAGCTCCTGGCCGAGCATCAGAATCGACCTCGAGGCCCCCGAATCGACAAGCTCGAGGTCCCGATTGTTAAACTTTTGGTTTGGTTATTACCTTGTTCTCAAACTCTTATCTTGTTTCTAAGTCTTTCACATAGCATCAATTGCCTAACAACCAGCATAAAAATAGATCACGTATTTAATTGTTATTACCATTTAGAGTCCCATAATCAAATTTAATTGTTATTACCATTTTCACGGTAAACAAAGTGTATTATAGTAAATTGTATAATGTTTATTAAAAATAAGTAGAATTTTAAGTAAGTTGAGATAATTCTTAATTATACGGGTAATTGGTTAATTACCAGGTAACGGGACATTATCTATTTAGTAAAATTAAAAGATAAGACTAAACGATCCCCAAAACATGGCAGCTAGCAACATTCTAAGGCTATGAATCTTAGAAAATTTTCCTTAGGTGGCAACCTAAGAAAATTCATTACAAGATATTTCTTGTGCAAAATATTCATTTCTAACTATACACTGCCACCTAACATGATCCATTTTCAGGACTTTTCATGTCTAGTATTTGCATTCAATCAACATTACAATCAGACGGAGCCTTTGCACGTTAGAAACAAAATTCCTACAACACCATATTAGCAACGAGACTTTCTTCAACCAAAAATCCATCGGGAATTATTGGAAGCTTAACAACTTAATAATTTTGCGGTTCTAAAGGAGTAAGGTATAACCTTTTCCAAGAATATCATACAAAATTTTTCCTCTATTCCAGGTATATTAAGGCTATCCTTTCTTTCTTTTTGGTATTCAAAGGTGCAAATTAGCAAATCTTTAAGCATAGAATTTTGATTTGTGCCCTTTTAATATTTACCTTTGGATGTGGTCAGAGCATTGCCCATAATTTGTTATGTAAGGTTAATTACCTGATTTGGTCTCCTTTCTGATATCAGACTAATTGTGTTACTTTGTGCATTCATTTTATTTCCTGGTGGTTGTTATTTGGTGTATCACTTCACTGAATAGCATAAAGGCCATTGAATATTTCTTATCGTCATACTAAAAACATACAAGAATCAGAAATTGTTAAGGATACACATAAAAAAGCATGGTCATTTTTAGTATAAACTAGATCCATTGCGATCCAAATACTGATATTTTAACTTTGAGTTCCTAACGAACATCATACAATCTGGCATTTGGTACTCTCTAGGTCGGGGGATGTGATCATTCCGTCCGATTCATTAATAAAGTCACTTCTGAAGCAGTACTATCATTACAAATAAACCTAGAAACCATAGTAGAAGTGAGGCAATCATGATCCTTTTGCAAATGACTATATTCATAGAAGTATTAGATATGCCTATATTCGTGAATTATTATATGTCTTATTATTTTATCGTCTGTTCATGGGTCTCAGAAAATACGTATGTTAATAAAGTTTGTTTCATGATATTAATAAGAGATATAATGGTCTTCTGACGTTCCGAGAGATTTTATTGACGTTCTTCTCATGCATTGCATTCACTTATATTGACCCATGACCAGATGGCGTTATATACGCATATATATGTATGTATATACATGTATGGGGCATGGGAAAAAGTTATTGCGTTATATACGCATCACCACTTGATCAGCTGGTATACGATAATGATATTACCCATAGTGGCTGAAATGATATGATGGGATGCCTCAGAGGCTTGATGATATTATGTACGTACATACCTATGCATTACATGACATTTATACGCATATGCATGACATTATAAATATTTCATGGTTTACAGAGCTATGCAGACTTATAGGTTGAGTCCTTTACTCTATGTTTCTTCTATGTCCTCAAATAAATGTTGACTTACAGATATGTTTCAGTTCCGCCTTACATACTCGGGACATTATTCATACTCACGTCATTTTATTGGGGACACTACATTTATACATGCATGTATAGACAATAATTTTGACGAGCATCTATAGTAAACGAGGTCAGCATTTAGGGAAGGATCGTGTGACGACCTGACCCGTCATCTCATGAGTTACTGCCCTGTTCTTACCATTTTCTGCTTCTTTGTGTTTCATTATCGGTATTTGGTGTGTTAGAGCTGATTTGGAGTGGTTTTGAGAAGAAATGAGACACTTAGTCTCTTTAAGGAAGCCTTAGTTTGAAAAAGTCAACCGGAAGTTGACTTATATGTTAGACGGCTTGAATGTGAATTCCGATAGTTCGGTTAGTTTTTGGAGGTGATTTGTGACTTAGGAGCGTGATTGGAAGTATTTTTGGAGGTGCGGTGTAGAATTAGGCTTGAATTGGCGAAGTTAGTATTTTGGCAATTTCCGGTTGATATGTGAGATTTTGATCCGGGAGCCGGAGTGGAATTTCGAGAGTTGCTATAGCTTCGTTAGGTGATTTCAGATGTGTGTGCAAAATTTTAGGTCATTCGGACGTGGTTTGGTTGGATTTTTGATCGAATGCGTGTTTTGGATGTTTTAGAAGAACTTGGGCTTGAATTCGATGTAATTTGATAGTTTTGGTGTTGTTTGAGGTATTTTGATGATTGGAACAAGTTTGAATGATGTTTTAGGATGTGTTGGTATTTTTGGTTGAGGTCATGGGCGCCTCGAGTGAGTTTCGGCGTGCTTTCGAATCATTTTGGAGGAGTTTGATATTTCTGGTTCTGCTGTGACACTGTAGCTTCGCAAATGCGAATTTTTGCTAGGAATTGCGAAAACACTGTAGCTTCGCAAATGCGAAGGATTTGTAGGTAATTGCGAGAAAATACTGTAGCTTCGCAAATGCGAAGGATTTGTAGGGAATTGCGAGAAAACACGGTAGCTTCGCAAATGCGAAGGTTTTGTCGCGAATTGCGAAAATACTGTAGCTTCGCAATTGCGAAGTTTTGTCAGGAATTACAAAAACACTATAGCAGGGCAGAATTTTAAGTTCTGAAAATGGGACTTCGTTCTCATTTTCCATTTTTAGTGATTTGGAGCTCGGATAAGGCGATTCTTGGATAGATTTTTATAGAGAACAACGGGGTAAGTGTTCTTAACTCAATTTTGGTTGTATAACTTGAATCTGTTACTAGTTTTGGCGGTTAATCCGTGAATTTGGATAGAAAAGGTTAGAAACCCTCTTGGATAGAATCATGGATTTGAGGATCGAAATGTGAAGGGAATTGGATAATTTTGGTATGGTTAGACTGGTGGCGAGAAGAAAAATCCGATGATGTTAATTTTCTAATTCTTCGAGAAGTGGGCCCAGGGCTCGGGTTTTGCTAATTTCGAGATTTTTACTATTTTTCGATTGTTTTCAATTGGGTATTGTCCCAATAGAATATTATGATGTATTCGCTCTGATGTTGGATATATTCGATGCGTGTGGAGGCCGATTTGAGGGGCAGAGACGTTGTGAGCTACATAATTCGCCGGTTCGAGGTGAGTAATGTTTGTATATGACATCCTGAGGGTTTGAAACGCTGGATTTGCACACCATAATGCTGTATTGAGGTGACTTGCACGCTGGATAGCGAGCGTGGGGTAGAGCACCATTGGGGATTGTGACTTGGTCCATCCCGATTGACGAAATTACTGCATATTTAACTAAAACTACTTGTTATCATCATAATTTGGGCTGATTGCCATATTTGGACTTCGTGCCAATTATTTGAACTCTTCGAGTATTGTTGTCGATAATTGCTCACAGATTTAATTATATATTTGAACTCAGTCATGTATTTTTCACTGTTTTAAAAACTCAGCCAAGTTATTATGCCTTAAACACTCGAAATGATATTACTAACAAATGTATTTGGGCTGACCACCATGTTTTATTATTGCACGAGTGGCTTATGTGATTATGTTGACTGAGTAAGGCCGAGGGCCTGTATTGTGAGGATATATGGATCGGGATGCGCGCCGCAACAGTTACTATATGATATTGTTCTGAGAGTGAGCCCGAAGGGCTGATACTATTCTGAGTTACTGATACTGAGCCCGAGGGGCAGATTTCTATTTGTTATTTTGATATTGAGGCTGAGATCCTGGTTGATCCCAAGAGATGGCTTCATAATGCGCTTGGGGTAGGAACCCCTCCGGAGTCCGTACACACCCCTTGTGAGCGCCATCGACGATAAATAAATGGATGGCTCGGGCTGTGCGCCGCAGTGGGTACCAGAGTGTACCGTCATATGCATTGCATTGCAATCATGCATTTGTTCTTATTTGTATTATCTGTCATAATATTTCTGCACTCTTATTTCATTGGCTTTTATGCTACTTCTTGCAATAATTACCTAATACCTGGCGTTATCTATTAATAGAGTGTTGTGCCCGAGGGGCTGACTTCTGTGCTTGTTTGCACTACTTGTTTTGCATTCATTTGCTTAACTATTGGAAAAAGACATTTTCAAAAGAGGTTTTAAACTGAGCCAAGATATTTTTTAAGATTTCATGGTTTCACTATTTTTCTCAAAGGGATTATACTGCTCCTATATAGCATGATGGCTTGCTTTACGTGATTTCTTACTGCTCAGTTGTTATTTACCCTTATTACTCACTGAGTTGGAGTACGCACTTTACTCCCTAGACCTTGTGTGCAGATGCAGGTATTTATACACCCAACAACGGGTTTTGGTTGATTGGAGGCAGGATTATCGGAGTTTTTGGCAAGGCGGCTGTCAGCGTTCGCAGCACCGCTTTTTTCCCTTTTGTTTATCAGTCCTATTTTGTATATTTCAGACTTTGTAGTTGTAGTTACACTCTAATAGATGCTTATGAATAGTGACACCCCGATGTCAAGCTGAGTTGGGTTGGATTTCTGTATTTATTTTATCTATACTTCCGCTATTTAGTCACGAGTCATAAGCAGGTTTAGTAGAGTCTCGCGGATCGGTACGGAGACGTCTGTATTTATCCTTGAGAGGCTGCAGAACCTTTAGTAAAACTTCACATTCTTGAAATTCTTATCATGCGTCCTTTGATTCAGATTGAAAAGTAACTCTTGAAATTTCTTCCACGCATAGGTATGCGCGCATGAGCACTCAGTATCAGATGTGCCTTAATGGCTTGTGATTCCCTGATTGAGGGGTGAGATGTGATCTTTATGAGTTGATGTTGGGCCAGTCTGGTGGACTTGAGGACAGATTTTTGCCTATGCCTTGAGCACTAAGGTGCTGATTACGTGAGCGGTGTTTTTGAACATATACGTTCGGTATTGATCCTATTAGCGGGAATGACGGTTGGGTAGCTAGGTGATAAGTATGTTATTACTGCGAGAGGTATCTATATGACTTGGAAGTGACAAGGAAGGTCTGATGGATGATAAATGAACTCCATTGTAATTGGATGTGTAGCCTCGAGTTACGGGTATGTGAAGAATCTTTTAAAGACTCCTAGTTGGGAGTAAAGTAAATTTCATGTTGCATTATGAGTTCAGGCTCAGGAAGACCGAGTGACTATGTAATGTGGATGATAGTGGAAGGTAAATATAGAAATGTTAGTTTGAGGCAAGACATGTGGGTTATCTCCTGCGGAGTGTTCAGAGTTGCGTGATCTTTATGTTGTACGTTAGAAGATCTCATTTAAAAGTGAGATATATATGTTGAAATTTAACTTTTGGATCGCTCAAGAGAGTAGATTTAACTACTACAAGAGTGAATACGAGATTTGCAGAAGACCTGAAGTAACAGATGGTTTGTGTTCCATGAGCTTATGAAGGATTTAGTTAATCTCACTTTAGTATTGTATAAGAAATAAAGTATATGCGTTATGAGTTATGGTATGTGTTTTGATATATGGCTTTGAGCCAAGTTGGGGAGTTGCTAATTCTTAGTTGATTGCACGGCTATGTTCTATGTTTGTTCCGGTTTGAGGCATGATAGTGAATCAGTTCTGGTTTGCGGAGATTAAGCTCAAGGATGGCTCGAGTAAAGGAAAATTTTTGACTAAGTTAATACTATATGTTGTAGTGTCAAAAGTGCCAATGAGCCACTGGTTGTTCGGTTCTGTTGATCGGGTTAAATTTTGATTAGTTACGGGTGGTTCTGTTTATTGGATCAGGCTAAATACAGTCAAACAGAGTAAATGACTCTCGAGAATGGTACTAAAGGGTTCGAGATTCTGCATGTGACAATTGGGTATCTTGAATTTGTATATGTGATTAGAACTGAGTCTCCATTGGGAGAGGTCAAGATGGGTAATTTTCAATATCTATTATGGGCTTCTATATAGCACTGTCAGGAAGGTGCAGACAATGGTTCGGAATTCATAGAATGTTCTATGATGTTTTGACTTATAATGTAGTAGTTGGAAGGTACGAAATGGTTCGTGGGATGTGAGACAAAATGGTCTCGTGATTCAAAGTCACTCAGGATGAGTGAGGATAGATGGTGTTATATGTTGAATGCAATTACTATTATTCCTAGGGCAATCAGGGTAAGTCGAAAGAAGATGGATTAGTTAGCCATATATCTGTTGGTAGAGATCAATTCCTTCAGCAGGATCAAGTTATGCATGTGATTTGTGGCGGTACAGGTGAGGCCTGTCGTCTGTCGTAATTGATGTTAATCAAGAGTATTCCATTATTATAGGCCTGTTACGTGTAGGCGAATCCCGAAAGGTTTATGGTGGTTTGGACCACTACTTAGAGATTTGCATATTCTACGGTTATGAAAATTCACCTGTGTTTTGCTATGGTTCTCTTGAAGTGAGTTAAGTGGAAAGTTTTATATGATGAAGTGTTAATATAATAATAGTTCTGAAGCTGTGATGAAGAGCGTGTTCTATCGTATGTCGGCATGTTGGGTGCAATGAGTGGTATGGAATTTGAAGTGAAGATAGGAGTAACAACTCGGTATGGACAAGGATGTCACGAGCTCGGATGAGCAGTGAAGAAGTCTCAATATTTAAGGTAAATAGGTATTGTCTTCAGCGTGGCCTGAGAACGGTGTTTTGTGAAAAAGGCTTTGCATTCTTGTTAATGATTCTTGATCGCTTTTTAGCGTTAGGGCGATCGGTTGTTTGGAGGTACGACGCAATTATTCATAATGGTAGGTTGTGGGAGGGTGTTCCACAGGAAGATTGTGTAAGTATGGAAGTTAGTCACTTGATTTATTGAAGACTTGAACCAAGTATGAAGGTTGTGATAATATCGTTGAATAGGAAAATATGCCCGAAAGGCACTCAGTCTATTGAGATGTGGACCACGGATGATTTCTCTGACTTTGATGAATGTTCTTATATGTTACGAGAGGAATAGGAGTTGTTAGGTACCTTTGAAAGTTAATCAACCTAGTTCACTGTGATCAGATTCGGCTTGAGGTCGGTGGATGGATTCAAATGTGGATATGGGCTCTATGTCAGGCCAAACGGATTCATTTCAGTGATGCACTCCTTATGTAGGAGGAGTCAGGGTGTTATTTTGTTGTCAGATATTTTATGTAGTGATACACTATGCCGTGTGAGTTGTGAGACGGTTTGAGAAAATGCTTATGTGTTGAGGATCCACGTAGAAATGATGGTTATGAGCAAAATGGCTCTCGATATTCAGATTGTATATCGCACCTCAGTTGAGCTTGAGTTTTGGTAGCCTATAGCGCTATATGTCCCCTCAGGGATGATATTATGCACTTAGCGTGCTTGTGATCGAAATTCGGTATTTTATATTAATGAGCAATTTAGCTCGATGTACACCTCTTTAGGTGAGTGTTATGTGTCGATCGGGTGGCACGCTGCCATGAGTGTGTTATTTGGATCAGGTTGTGCGCCGCAACAGTGTTACATTAAGCATTATTTCCCATATGTTATTTTTGTATGCCTTGCTTCCTATTTTTCTAAGAAGAGCACGTATTATTGTGTGAGTTAGGCAGTTCCTTCTAGAGTTCATCTTCCTTTTTGTATTGCGTTTTAATCGGTAGCCTATCGGCACTTTGTGGCATCATATGAGACTTTTGATTATATACATGGTGGCTTATTGCATAAGTGGTTCGTACTGGATGAGGTCACATATTGGGGCGAAGTTATGTGGATGTATGATATTGCGAGTTAGATCCGTGTGTTCTGTCTCTATGATGGGAGACGGTTCTCTATTTCATGTTGTGGTGGTACTACAGAACTTGAAGTACAACTCTTTCATTTGAGTCATTTTCATGAATTGAGTATGTTCGGACTGTTGCTTATTGGTGTGTGTATTGTGCGAGTTGTCGCTTAGTCCTGTATTAATGTGTAATATCACCAGAGTAGTGTGATGATTAGATGAGATCATTGGGATCCTTAATGAGTACGAGCAGATTCGATTTTAGTGTGTTGGAAGGGTAATATCGAGCTTCGACTCAGAAATTTGATGTAGTATTTGCCAAAGGAGAATTTGTTCCATGAATAGTTGATTTGAGAAAGGGTGATGGCTTACTGCGTGTTTTATTTATCAGTTGCAGTATATGTAAAAGTATTGGAAAGAAACTTTAGTTGTTAAGAGGTTTTCTATCGGTATTCAGGCTTTGTGTGCAGCTGCTGTTAATGGGAGTTATCACTGTGAGCATTTGAGTCATGTGTTATGTTATGTAATTGCACCTGAGGTTGCAAGTATGGGTTATTACATCTTGTTAGGGCTTATTCACGGTAAAAAAGTGGGATTATGATCATAGCAAAGATTTCAAAAGTGGAAATGCGGTCCTATGGCTTATGGGCTAGATTGGATTGCAAAATTTCAGTTACAATGTGTTATTGGGCCTATATGAGATACAGTGACGTGGGATCACCCCTGGGTATATGCATGGTAAGGTTATCCAACGATTGGTTGGCGTTTAGAACAACTTTGAGTATGCTCGAGGACGAGCGTTTGTTTAAGTTGGGGAGGATGTGATGACCCGACCTGTCATCTCATGAGTTACTACCCCGTTCTTAACATTTTCTACTTCTTTATGTTTAATTATTGGTATTTGGTGTGTTAGAGTTGATTTGGAGTGGTTTTGAGAAGAAATGAGACACTTAGTCTCTTTAAGGAAGGCTTAGTTTGGAAAAGTCAGGTAGAAGTTGACTTATATGTTAGAGGGCTCGGATGTGAATTCTGATGGTTCGGTTAGTTCCGGGAGGTGATTTGTGACTGAAGATCATGATCGAAAGTATTTTTGGAGGTCCGGTGTAGAATTAGGCTTGAATTGGTGAAGTTAGTATTTTGGCGATTTCCTGTTGATAGGTGAGATTTTGATCCGAGAGTCGGAATGGAACTCCGAGAGTTGCTGAAGGTTCGTTAGGTAATTTTGGATGTGTGTGCAAAATTTCAGGTCATTCGGACGTGGTTGGTTGGGTTTTTGATCGAATGCGTGTTTCGAAAGTTTTAGAAGAACTTAGGCTTAAATTCGATGTAATTTGATGGTTTTGGTGTTATTTGAGGTGTTTTGATGATTGGAACAAGTTTGAATGATGTTTTAGGATGTGTTGGTGTTTTTGGTTGAGGTCCCGGGGGCCTCGGGTGAGTTTCAGTGTGGTTTAAAATAATTTTAGAGGAGTTTGATATTGCTGGTTCTGGTGTGACACGGTAGCTTCGCAAATGCGAATTTTTGCTGGGAATTGCAAAAACACTGTAGCTTCGCAAATGCAAAGGATTTGTAAGGAATTGCCTTAAAACATTGTAGCTTTGCAAATGCGAAGGATTTGTAGGGAATTGCGAGAAAAAACTGTAGCTTCGCAAATGCGAAGGATTTGTAGGGAATTGCAAAAAAAAACTGTAGCTTCGCAAATGCGAAGGTTTTGTCGGGAATTGAGAAAACACTGTAGCTTTGCAATTGTGAAGTTTTGTCGGGAATCACAAAAACACTGTAGTTGGGCAGAATGTTAAGTTCTGAAAATGGGACTTCGTTCCCATTTTCTATTTTTAGCGATTTGGAGTCGGATAGGGCGATTCTTGGATAGATTTTCATAGAGAACAATGGGGTAAGTGTTCTTAACTCAATTTTGGTTGTATAAGTTGAATCCGTTACTAGTTTTGGCGTTTAATCCGTGAATTTGGATAGAAAAGGTTAGAAAACCCTCTTGGATAGAATCATAGATGGGAATCGGATAATTTTGGTATGGTTAGACTCGTGGCGAGATGAGGAATCCGATGATGTTAATTTTCTGATTTTTCGAGAAGTGGACTCGGGGCTCGGGTTTTGCTAATTTTGAGATTTTTACTATTTTGATTGTTTTCGATTGGGAATTTTTCCAATGGCATATTGTGATGTATTCGCTCTGATGTTGGATAGATTCGACATGCGTGGAGGCCGGTTTGAGGGTTAGAGACATCGCGAGCTAGAGAATTCGCCGGTTGTAGGTGAGTAATATTTGTAAATGACATCCTGAGGGTTTGAAACCCCGCATTTGCACACCATAGTATTGTATTGAGGTGACTTGCATGCCGGATAGCGAGCATGGGATAGAGTACCGTTGGGGATTGTGACTTGGTCCGTCCCGATTGATGAAATTACTGCGTATTTGACTAAAACTACTTGTTATCATCATAATTTCGGTTGATTGGCATATTTGGGCTTCGTGCCAATTATTTGAACCCTTCGGCGATTGTTGTCGATAATTCCTCACTGATTTAACTATATATTTGAACTCAGTCATGTATTTTCCACTATTTTAAGAATTCAGGCAAGTTATTATGCCTTAAACACTCGAAATGATATTACTAAAAAAATGTTTTTGGGCTGAGCATCATGTTTTATTGTTGCCCGAGTGGCTTATGTGATTATGTTGACTGAGTAAGCCTGAGGGCCTGTATTGTGAGAATATATGGATCGGGGTGCGCGTCGTAGTGGTTACCATATGATATTGTTCTGAGAGTGAGCCCGAGGGGGCTAATACTGTTCTGAGTTACTGATACTGAGCCCGAGGGACAGATTTCTACTTGTTATTTTGATATTGAGGTCGAGAGCCTGGTTGATGCCACGAGATGGCTTGATATTGCACTTCGGCTGTAAGAGCCCCTCCGAAGTCTGTACAAACCCCCAGTGAGCACCGTCGAAAATAAATAAATGGATGGCTCGGGCTGCGTGCCGCAGTGGGTGCCAGAGTGTACCTTCATATGCATTGCATTGCACTCATGCATTTGTTCTTATTTGTATTATCTCTCATAATATTTCTGCACTTTTATTTCATTGGCTTTTATGCTACTTCTTGCAATAATTACCTGATACCCTGACTTATGTGCTTGTTTGAACTACTTATTTTGCATTCATTTGCTTAACTGTTGGAAAAAGACATTTTCAAAAGAGGTTTTAAACTGAGCCAAGGTATTTTTAAAGATTTCACGGTTTCACTATTTTTCTCAAAGGGATTATACTGCTCCTATATAGCATGATGGCTTGCTTTTCGTGATTTCTTACTGCTCAGTTGTTATTTACCCTTATTACACACTGACTTGGAGTATTCACTTTACTCCTTGCACATTTTGTATAGATGCAGGTATTTATACTCGCGGTAGCGGGTTTTTGTTGATTGGAGGCAGGGTTATCAGAATTTTTGGCAAGGCGGCTGTCAGCGTTCGCTGTACCACTTTTCTCCCTTTTATTTATCAGTCATGTTTTGTATATTTCAGAACTTGTAGTTGTATTTATACTCTACTAGATGGTCATGACTAGCGGCACCTCGATGTCGGGTTGAGTTAGGTTGGATTTCTGTATTTTTTTTATCTATACATCCGCTATTTGGTATTAATAAACCATGATGTACGATAATTGTGTTAAATAATTGCCTTAAAAGGATGAATTGGGTTAACTGGCTGGCCTTGTCTTCACGAGAGGCGCCGTCATGACCAGGTTCGGGATTTGGGTCGTGACAGATCGGTAAGACTCCACATCATTCGGAGTGCAGCCGAGTTTTTGATATAGTATATTGAGTAGGACATTTTTGTAAATAAAAAATATGATTTTGTATTTTCATTAATATTACTAGTTTCGAATATATTTTAAATTATACTTATAATATGAGAAAGTTCATGAGATTTTCTTTATTGCAAAGATAGAAATTATTTTTTTCTCTTACAAGAAAAGAAGGTTATCTTTTTACAATTAAAAGAATTGACCGTATAAAAAGTTTATACTATTTTTATGAGATTATAAAAATTAGAAGTTGATAATATATATATACATATATATATATATATATATATATATATATATATATATATATATATATATATATATATATATATATAGTTTTACACGGATGTTTT
>MU696101.1:107955-159667 GCA_026770625.1 Nicotiana glauca | reverse complement strand
AGTTGAGCGACCGTGCTAGAACCACGGAACTCGGGAATGCCTAACACCTTCTCCCGGGTTAACAGAATTCCTTACCCGGATTTTCTGGTTCGCAACTGTAAAACAGAGTCAAACCCTTCCTCGATTCGGGATTCAAACCGGTGATTTGGGACACCATAAATCTCCCAAGTGGCGACTCTGATTCTTAAATAAAAACGAATCCCGTTTCGATTGTCCTTAAAATGGAAAAAACTCCTTTATTACTATATCTCTTCCCGGGGTGTATTAAGCGGAAAAAGGAGGTGTGACACATAGTACCTACAATTAATTCAGTATGACGATCAGGTGCAACCTAACATGTGCCAGTCAGATGGGTACTCGGATTTCACCACCCGCTGGAACCAAACAGTTCCATTTTGTCAAACATGGCCAGTATAACTATCTATTAAGGTGCCAAAGTTGACAACATCCACTATTGCCCCCACACCACTATCAATGCTACAATTCTGCCTTATAAGGCCCCACACAAGCTTTCACAAATTAATAACTGTTAAAGGCAACCACCACCCACACACATGACCTTCCATAGTCGAGTAATTTGACAAACGAGACAACTCCCAAGCCATATGCTGCACCTCACCCACACAAAAAATTGTTAACAAAGAACACACCCCCACTTCTACACCAAATCAACCCCAAACACCATCTACAACACCAAACTTGGAGTCTAAGACCCCATTGCAACAAAAATCAAGAATTTTACATAGTAACTACTACATAATACAAAGTACACAAAACAAAAGAAAAAGTAGAACAACTTACTTGAAGATTACAGTAGAGTCTTGGGGGAGAAAGAAAGAAAACAAAAAGAAAAAAAAACAGATTTGGGGGATTTTGGAGGGGTAGGGGGCGGATTTGACAAGGGGTTTGTGTATGGGAGAAGTGTGGTGGTGGGTTTGGTTGGAGGAAAGGAAGAAGAAGAAGGAATAAAAATGGGGGTTTAGGGTTTTGGGAAGAAGAAGAAAGAAGAAAGAGGAGAGAAGATGAGAGAAGTGGAGAGAAGAGGAGAGAATAGGCGGGTAATATGGGGAGGGTAGGGTTAGGTTAGGTTAATTAAAGGAAAAGAGAGAAAAAAAAAATTCTGCAGATGTACCTGGGCCTACACCGACCTACCGCGGTCCAACCGTGGTTACGCCGTGATCGCGGTGAACCATCATTAGAGAGGACGACCCACCGCAGTCCTACCGCGGTTACGCCGTGACCGCGGTGTGCCTTCATCTGAGGGGATCTATGACCGCGGTCCTACCGCGGTTACGCTGTGACCGCGTTCTGGGCCTATTTTTGGATGCCAATTTCGGGGTTCTTTTCATTATTTTGCCCCTTAGGCACTATTTTTACCTCTTTTAATGCCTACCTTACCCATGTTATGCCCAGGCTCGTGATGCAAAGTCTTCCGCACTATCCTGTATATATACAATATGTTATAAATTATACTATTGTGGGTTGCCTCCTATGAAGCGCCTGATTTACTGTCGCGGCACGGCGCAGCACGAGCGCAATTAAGAATCGCTCAACCTTTTTATTTTGGTCTTCTAAACATGATGTTACATACTATACTTACAACACATTCGTGGGTTACCTCCAACGCAGTTCCTGATTTAACGTCGCGGCACAACGCAGTTAGTTGCGCCATCATTCCATTTGCGTACGGGGGTTCTTCCAAATTGATCATCATTGTATCCCCTTTTTCTTCAGCTATTCCAAGGTAATGTTTCAACCTTTGCCCATTTACTAAAAACCTGATTGTCCCATCTTCTGACTCGACCTCAACAACTCTACTTTCGAACATTTGTACCACTCTAAATGGTCCTGACCATCGAGACTTTAACTTACTCGGAAACAATCTCAATCTTGAATTATACAGTAATACCTTATCACCGGGTTTGAAGTCTCTGTCCATAATGTGTTTATCATGCATCTTCTTCATTCTTTCCTTGTATAGCCTCATGCTTTCAAAGGCTTGATATCTAAATTCTTCCAGCTCATGCAACTCTGTCAGTCGATTTTGTCCAACTGTGTCAGGATCCATGTTCAATTGCTTTAGTGCCCACCAAGCTCGATGTTCTAGCTCTACAGGTAGAGGACAGGCCTTCCCAAATACCAACTTGTATGTTGACATACCTATTGGTGTTTTGAACGCAGTTCTATAGGCCAGAGTGCGTCATCAAGCTTCTTTGCCCAATCAGTTCGTGTGGCATTCACCGTCTTGGTTAATATACTTTTATCTCCCTGTTGGACACTTCAACCTGTCCACTGGTTTGCGGATGGTAAGGAGTGGACACATTGTGGCGTACATCATATTTTGCAAGTAGTTTCTTGAAGGCTCTATTGCAGAAGTGAGTGCCCCTGTCACTGATGATCGCTCTTGGTGTCCCAAACCTTATGAATATGTTCTTTTTAAGAAATCCTACCACCACTTTTGCATCATTAGTGGGCAATGCTGCAGCCTCTACCTATTTAGACACGTAGTCTACATCAACAAGGATGTACTTATTGCCAAATGAGTTGACAAACGGACCCATAAAGTCAATCCCCCAAACATCAAACACCTCTACCTCTTGAATCGGGTTCATTGGCATCTCATGGCGACGGGAAATGTTTCCCGTCTGCTGGCATTCATTGCAGCCCTTGACCCAGAGGTGTGCATCTCTAAACACAGTTGGTCAAAAGAATCCGGCCTCTAGCACTTCCGCAGCTGTCCTGACCCCTCCAAAATATCCTCCGTATGCTGATGCGTGACAAGCCTGCAAAATTGAAAATTGTTCTATCTCGGGGACACACCTCCAGATAATATTATCAACACATATTCTAAACAGATGAGGCTCGTCCCAATGATACATGCGGCAATCACGAAAGAACTTTTTCTTTTGGACAAATGAAAGGTCATATGGAACTATACCACAGGCCAGGTAGTTTGCAAAATCTGCATTCCATGGCGCATCTTCCAGAGTAACTATGAGCAGATGCTCATCTGGAAAGGTTTCCAGAATCTCTTCGACCTCGACTGATTTTTCAGCTCCTTTAAGTTGTGATAGATGATCAGCTACTTGATTTTCTGTGCCTTTACAGTCACGAATTTTGAGGTCGAATTCTTGCAACAGCAACACCCAACGAATTAGGCGCGGCTTAGACTCCTTATTCTCAATTAGGTACCTAAGAGTTGCATGGTCAGTGTATACAATTACCTTGGGACCAATCAGATATGATCGGAACTTGTCAAAAGCAAACACCACCGCTAACATCTCCTTCTCCATCACAGTGTAGTTGAGCTGCGCACCGCTTAGCGCTCTGCTTGCGTAATAAATTGGATGCATCAGCTTATCTTTTCGTTGCCCCAAGACTGCTCCTATAGCGTAATCGCTTGCATCTTACATGAGCTCAAATGGTTGATCCCAGTCGGGTGCAACAATGATGGATGCAGTTACCAACCTCTTCTTTAGTTCCTCAAATGCCAACCTGCAATCATTTGAAAATACAAAGGACTGATCCTTTTCAAGGAGTTTGCATAATGGGTTAGCAATTTTGGAAAAATCTTTTATGAAACGCCAGTAGAAACCGGCGTGCCCAAGAAAGCTTCTCACCGCCTTGACTAAAGTGGGTAGTGGTAGCTTTTCAATCACGTCAACCTTAGCATGGTCAACCTCAATTCCTTTTTTGGACACTCTATGTCCCAGAACTATCCCTTCTTGTACCATAAAATGACACTTCTCCCAGTTTAGCACTAAGTTTGTCTCTACACATCTTTTGAGAACTCTGCTCAAGTTGTGAAGACAATCTTCGAATGAATCTCCCACCACGGAGAAATCATCCATAAAGACTTCCATAATATCCTCTACCATATCTGTGAAGAAGGCTAACATGCACCGTTGAAAAGTCGTTGGTGCATTACAAAGCCCAAAAGGCATTCTCCGAAAGGCAAAGATGCCATATGGACAGGTGAAGGATGTTTTTTGTCCATCTTCGGGGGCAACTGATATCTGATTATACCCCGAATATCCATCTAAGAAACAAAAGTGCGATCTTCCGGCCAGCCTATCCAACATTTGGTCAATGAAAGGCAAGGGGAAGTGGTCCTTTCGGGTGGCGGTGTTCAATTTCAGGTAATCCATGCAAATTTGCCATCCTGTGACTGTACGAGTTGAGATCAACTCATTGTTGTCATTTTTCAAAACAGTCATTCCCCCATTTTTCGGCACACGTTGGACAGGGTTGACCCAATTACTATCAGAGATAGGGAAGATGATTCCCGCATCTAGCCATTTTATCACTTCCTTCTTTACAACCTCTTTCATGTTTGGGTTCAGCCTTCGCTGATGTTCCCTGGAAGGTTTGTGCCCCTCTTCCAGGAGAATCTTATGCATACAGAAGGCTAGGCTGATTCCCTTTATGTCTGCCATGGTCCAGCCAATGGCACTCTTGTTTTCTTGCAGTACCTGTAAGAGCCGTTCTACCGCACATCTAGCAAACCGGATGATATAATAACATGCAAGGTCGAATCAGTTCCCAAGAACACATACCTGAGGTGATTTGGGAGTGGCTTTAGCTCCAGTTTGGGTGGTTCTTCTATTGATGGCTTTGTTGGAGGTGTAGCCCTTTTTTCTAATTCAAGGGACTCAAATTGACGTTCCCTTGTCCTAGAATCCTCGGCCTTCAAGTGCCATGACGCATTCAGCTAACCCTTCACCATCCATCTCTTCTAGATTTTTCAGACATGCATCCAATGGGTCTGTCACAGTCAGCGTCGCATCGTCCTCTTGTAGAATCACATCTAGTGCATCCATTAAAGAGCAATTAGCATATTCGCTGGGTCTTATCATAGATTGATGAACATTGAATATGACTTCTTCATCGTTCAGTCTCATTTTTAGTTCCCCAGTCTCACAATCGATCAGTGCTCTGCCAGTTTCCAAAAATGGTCTGCCCAGAATGAGAGGTATCTCCCAATCTACCTGGCAGTCCAGGATAACAAAGTCTGTTGGGAATACGAACTTCCCCTACTTGCACCAACACATCATCAAGAATACCAATTGGCCTTTTCACCGTGCGATCAGCCAGCTGTAGCAGCATAGAAGTCGGTCTAGCTCTGCCGATGCCCAATTTAGTGTACACAACCAGCTATATTAGATTTATGCTGGCCCCCAGATCGCATAAGGCCTTTGCAAAGGCGTAGCTCCTAATTGTGCACGGAATAGTGAAACTACCTAGACCAGACATCTTTTGAGCCATCGGTCTTGTCACTACTGCGCTGCAGGTCTGTGTTAGAGTCACAGTGGAAAGATCCTGAAAATCAAACTTTCATGACATTAAATCTTTCATCATCTTTGCATAATTGGGCATCTCCCTCAAAGCATCCATCAAAGGAATATTCAACTGAATCTGACACAGCATCTCCATAAATTTCTTGTATTGAACTTCCTTCTTTTGTTTAACCATTCTCTAAGGGAAGGGTGCAGGTATCACCCTTTGTGCATTGCTTGTTGGCTTCTCTCTGTTGGAATTTTCCGGCATAAGAGGTGACACCTGTCTGCAGCTTGCTCATCCATCTTTCCTTTGCCTTTTTCCTCCTGACTCTGCTCAACCACCACTTCAGTAAGCTCTGTTGATTCCTCCACCTCTAACGGAACTGGAGTGGCTGGTGTAGTATCCTTGCTGGCTTGTGCAATTTCCTGCTCTCTGTCTAAATCTCTCCCATTTCGGAAACTGACTGCCATCAACTGATTTGGGTTTTGCTCATTGGGGTTTATGTTAGTGTCTACAGGCAAGGTTCCCTGTGGGCGGTTGTTCAAAGCCATGGACAGCTGTCCCAGCTGCGTTTCAATATTCTTTATGGCTGAATCATGCACTGCCAATTTTTCCTGCACTTTATTATTTGTCCCAATGAGTTGTTGAAGCGTACCCCTGATTTCCACCATATTGTTATCTTGCTGCTGAGGAGGTGGTTGATAAGCTAATTGTTGCTGATTTTGCTGTGGATAGCCCTATGGTTTCTGATATGGTACTGGCACCATTTGGTTCTGAGGATGTATACCCCCAGGCTGTTGCATATTAGGCCTGTACTGCTGATTTTGTGGCGGTTTCCACTGTTGTGCTCCTTGTCTCTGACCCCCATAGTTGTTAACATAATTCATATCTTCCCTTGCCCCTTGATTTTTGCCTTCTCCGCTCCATGAACACATATAAGACTGATTAATACAAGGTGTAAACAGTCCTCCATTTGTTGTATCAACAATGTGTACCTGTTTTGTACCCATCTCATCAATCTTCTTTGTCAATATGCTCATCTGGGTCATAAGTTTAGCCACATTCTCTGCATGTGAATTATTTGGTTCAAGAGGAACTGAATGCACTATGGGTGCCAGTGTTGTAGCTCTAGTCATCAACCCCAAATTTTGTGACATCTTATCAAGAAGGATTTCGGTGAATGTCTTACTTAAAAATGCACCTCCAGCAGAAGCATCCACATTTGCCTTATTGTCAGCTAACCCCATGTAGAATCTCTGGCCAAGCATTTGGTCTGGAATGCCATGGTGAGGGCACTTCACTAGCATCCCTTTAAATCTTTCCCAAGTTTCTTGCAAGGACTCAGTCGGCTGCTGCTTATACTGCAATATTTCATCAATTTGTCTTGCAGTCTTGTTGGGTGGATAGAACTTATTCAGAAACTGCTTGACTAATTCCTCCGAGGTGGCTATGGAATTGATAGGGAGCGAATTTAGCCAAGTCTGAGCTTCCCCGGTCACAGAGAATGGAAACAGTAGTAGCTTGATAGCTTCCGGGGTCATATTCGGCTGCCTTTGAGTCATACAAATTGATAGAAAATTTTTCAAGTGCTGCTAAGGGTCTTTATTGTGTGACCCGGAGAACAATCCTTTATTCTGCAGCAGATGCAACATATTGTTGGTTATTTGGAAAGTCTCCGCTTGGATGGCGGGCACAACTATGGCAGTGGCCAGGTTGTCAGCTGTGGGCTGTGCCCAATCATAAAGTGCAGCCTCGGGCACAAGAGGTGCCACTATCCTTGCGTTGGGGTTTGCTGGTAGGTCCCCAACGTTTCCGTTGACGTTGTCAATGTCACCCATGTCTAATTCAAGCTGGTGTGATTGTTGGGATTGTTGAAGTCTCTTGTTGGCACGGTTCAATGCCCTGAATATTTTCTCGGGGTCTGCGAGTCCTTCTAGCAGTTCTCTAGTCCTCGAAGAACTTCTAGGCATACACCTGATTTTCACAAGAGTTCAAACGTTAGAATTTCAATGAAAGATTGAGTATAAAGAAAACTGACTACACTTAGAATTTTTGTATTTATTTCAATTGTAATTGATAACACCGTTAACTCCCCGGCAACGATGCCAAAATTTGATCATGCTCAACTGAGTCTCGCAAAAGACTACGTGGGCGTTGCAAATATAGTTTGAGTAATGCTGCATAGAGTCGAACCACAGAGAATTAACGTATCAAGTACTCTTGTCAGACTTACTAAATTCACATAATCAATTTTCCCAAACTTTGTGATTCCCAGTTGATAATATTTCTAACAACTAAAAAAAACTGAAAATAATTAACAGCTGAAAATTAACTATGCTTGATGTGTAAACAGTTGGAATAAGGTCTAAGGTGATGGTTTTCCCCGTTGTTGATTTCCTTGGTTGAATATGTATTATAACTGAGACTTAGTTGTCTCTATCAATCATGAACGCTCCAGCTATCATAAATCTTTCTCAAGCAATTATGATAATTTACTAGACGCACTTTCTCAAGCCATGCTAGTTAGATTCACAATACGATTCACTAAGATTGCATCCGAGGTATCGTTATCTCTAATCCAACCTCTAAACCCTTGGTTATGACTCTCGTCTATACTCCGGGAGTGATGTTGTTCATACAATCACCTAAGTATGCACTGTCTCTCAAGCAGATACACACTAAATAGGGACGGATAATTGAGGGCCCTTTCAATTAACCACAATCAAAACATAGATGAACAAATAGAGATTAACAACTAATTCAAAACTATATTAATATAACAACCAAGTCATCCCCAACGGGTTTCACCAAAACCTTAGATCAAAGTATTTAGCTACTCATGACAATAACAAAAATCACAAAAGAATTCATATTCAAAGGTAAAAGAACAAAGAAGAAGATTAAAAATTGATGTCCAATGATCCTCCTTGACTTTTGCCCTTCCTTCTGATGTTTTTCACTTCCAAAAAATCCTTCTTCCTTTCTTGGCCGGTTTCCTTCGTTTAATATAGGGTTTACGGCTTAAAATCCCGTGTTTTGCACTTTGGTTCCTGAAGTTTCCGCGTCCTGCCGCGGTCCTACCGCGGTTACGCCAGGACCACGGCCAGAATGGCCTTCAGAATCTGCAACATTGTTCTGCCGCGGTCCTACTGCGATTATACCCGGACAGCAGCAAACCAGCTTCAGTTCTGGCTTTGTCCCTTCGCTTGGTGCCTTTGTGGATATTGTATGATTAGCCTCCTTTTCTCCGTATTTGATCCCAAAAGTACTCCACAGACTTCGTTTATTGGATATAGCCTGCAAAGCACGAAAAGCACTAGTCAGAGCATTTTGTTATCACTTTATACCGTAAAAGCTATACAAAAATGTGGTTTTTTAGGACCTAATTATAGTCTAATTTACCTATTATCAAGCAAAATATGTTAGTGATACACAAATGCATATAAGCAAAAGAATCAACCAAGGTAAAAAAACTAGGGAATGCACTTGTACATTGACAAATAGTACCAAACAATGGGATAAGATTAGGTGGCACCAGAAGAACAAAGCAACTAGGTGCTCAAGGCCGTATCCCATGCAATTTGTATAATGACAGAAATTTCTTCTGCTCAGCCATATAAAGTACTTATAAACAATAATAAGCGCTTCCCTCCCATCAAATGTTATACACAAACCTCTATAAACTAACATCCACAATGATTACTCTCCACTGGTGACGGACCCGGGATTTCATATAAAAACAATTGGTTTAACAAAAAATGTTAATAATTTATATATCTAATTTTACATTATAATTTAAACTTTAAAAATATTCTATTTAAACAATTTAAACTTTTATTAGACTCTAAAATTTAACAAACAACAAAGTTGTTAATTTACAAAAATAATAGGACAACACAAAAGTAAAGAGTTATATCTTAAAATAAATTGGTACAAACTATAAGAGAAGATAACTTTAAAGTGAACTAACAATTTACGTAACATAAAGAAACAATTTAGGATAAACTAGTTTGATATGAACTAACAAATTAGAAATAATTTTAAGATTTGCACGTGTATATTTTATCAAAAATAATGTAAGATTTTACTTTATAAAGTTTTTTGATCTTCTGAAGTTAAATAGATTGTAGATTAATTCTTCTTGAATTTGAGTAGGATAAAATAGAAATAAATTAGAAAATAATGATAAAGAATTATCGAACCCACTAAGGGAATAAACTAGCTAGCTCTTCATTTAAAAAGAGAATTAACTACAATGTTAGCCAGGGCATTTGTATTTATACCCGTTTTTTGGGTCACGTTTTAACAAATACTCGTTTTGCACAAAAAATTGCAAGCTTTACCCATTTTTCGCGTAACTTCAGGCATACGGGTTTGACGTAGCAAAATTTTGT
The DNA here is from genome assembly GCA_026770625.1 of Nicotiana glauca. Classification (NCBI taxonomy): domain Eukaryota; kingdom Viridiplantae; phylum Streptophyta; class Magnoliopsida; order Solanales; family Solanaceae; genus Nicotiana; species Nicotiana glauca. Next base: position 149,993 of record MU696101.1, on the reverse strand, counting down.
GCCTGAAGTGTAGCAAAACTTCAGATATTTTTGCATGAAGTTTGACCTGACTTGCAAAGGCAATTACGCAAACTTCCGTTCATAATGCAAATGACAAACTTCAGTTTTATAAAACAACAACATGCGTTGGCTGAAGTTTTTGTTTGTAATTGCTGAACTTCAGCATTCTAGTAGCTGAAGCTTTATTCTGTATTTGCTGAACTTCAGCATGTTTTAGTTGAATCTTGTTCTGTATTTGCTGAACTTCAGCATGTTTTAACTGAAGCTTTATTTTGTATTTGCTGAACTTCAGCATGTTTTAGCTGAAGCTTTGTCTTGTTTGTGATGAACTTCAGCATTCTAGGAGCTGAAGTTTTTATTTATATTTGCTGAAATTCAATATTCTTAGAGCTGAAGTTCTAAAACAACAATGAATTTAATAGATCATGATTAGCGGCGATTGATGCTGTTCATTTCAAAGATTAAAGAATGAAAAATATTTTCGACATGAAAACAAGTTACTACAGATAAATTAGAACCAAAAACCAATGTGCCTGTAAAGCTAAAATATCTAAGAGGCTAAATTATTGTGAATAAGATCAAAGTGAAAATAATGGGATAAGCAAATATATATGAATCATTAGGCTAGAACACATAATAATATCTCAATCTTCGGCATTCAAAAAACAAAGGAGGAGAAAGAGACCTGAAGTTGTTTAAACAATGGGTACAAGTTAAAATCGTGGGTGAGGGGGTGGGATGTGAAGAGAAAATCGTGGGTGAGTGCAAGATACGTGGGTGGGGGGGGTGGGATGTGGAGAGAGAAATATGGGGGGAGTGGGAATATATGGTAGAGTTATTTTAGGACACTAATTAATATCATTAATTCCCTTAAAATGCCAATAAATGGTAATTGGGTATATAGAATGTAATTATAATAAAACTTGAGTAGGGATAATAATATAGTTTCATATAATGTATAAGAATGTAAATATTCGTTTTATTTTTGGTACCAGAAACCAGTGCTTAATGTTACATCTAGTATAGAATATGTAAACAGATAGACCTAGAAGTATTAGATTAGAAAATCATAGCAAAATATATAAACTATTCTGATTGGATCCGACTAATTTTTTTGATAAGGTAAAATTAAATAATTTAGATACTCACTAAATATCAGTTTACATTAATGAAAATATCAGTTTATATTAATTAATTTTATTAGAGAAATATGTGAGTACTAGTAAGACTTATGACTAACAAAATCTGAAACGTCAACAACTCAACATAACTAGTTATGTGATGTCAAATACTGAAATGTTTGCACTATTATGTTGAAAATTTACAATGTATTGTTTTGCTGCTGCAATTTCATGAGAATAAGTTCATTACAAACTAGTTAAATTATAGTAGTTTAAAAGTTGTAATGAGAAAGACTGAATTTGTATTGTTGATCTACATTGCATAAAGACAAAGTTGATGACGTTGAAAAAATTTGGGTCAAGTTGGACTGATTGAGTTATAATCCATTGTTTAGTTCATCTTGACCCTAATAAATTTTGGATTGGGTTGGACATTGACCCATTTATTGGTATAGCCATCTTGAATCCATACATAGCCCAAATAGCCCATTTGTCACCTCTACTCTCGACCCTTTATTTAATTTTGAACCCGCTAGACCATCTCTCCATAATATCAGCTTGTGTCAAGTGGATTCAAAGAATGAGTATTTACTCATTTTACATAATTTAACCTATATAAAATATCAAAATTTTTCAATGAAGCGGATTTATTTGAACGCTCTTGACCCTACGTGGGTCCGCGCCTGCTCTCCAACATTCTCATATTGGGTTGATCGCTTGAACAACGCAGGATTGACCCTTGTGTTCCTCTCAACAGAGAAGGGACACCTTTAAACTCAAGGATCGTCCCTAAATTCTTGATACACATTACACAAGAAATTCCCAAGTGAGTGGTTCCTATTTCTGAACAAGTTTCTGAAATTTTATTAAACAAAATTATACAGTATATGACAGATCTTGGAAAATCTTTAGTCGGATTAAGGGAAGAAAGAAAGAACAACATTAGAGTTAATTATTTCAGAACCAGATGGATGATTTTCGCAGATGCAAAAAACTTTTCTTTCCCGTCGCTAAAACTAGAAAATTTACTGCTACTGATGCCACAAGTAAAATATAAAATATTAATTTTTCATAAGAAAGACAAATATAAAGCTGACAACTGCTACATATAACAACGCTAATCTAATATATCCTCAGCAAAAATACACCAACAGTTAAGGCCAAAGTTTCCATACAACAAAGTAAAATTCTACGGTCCCTAACAGAGATTCAAAATTGACCAAATCTTGTCAAACAAAAAGGCATTGCCATTCTATCTTAAATAGTAAGATCCAAATTGTCCACAGACGCACGATCAGATTGAGACAAAACACGCTGGTCTGGAGTGGCATTAGTTGATGATGATGCAAAATTGTGTGCACCAATATTAGCAAATTGATAATATGACATGGGAAAATAGGCATAGTTTCTATTAAACTGAATATTAGGAACCCAAGAACTTGAGATTGTCATATTCTTATTGTAAGCAATAGGGATAGGAGGAAAGCCTGGAACTCTGTAACTGACTGGCATTGGTGAAATTGGAGTTTCTTGATTCAAATGCTCTTTGCCTTTGTCTTTCGTTACTGGAACAACAACCCTTTTCGACGAACTGGCCTCCTCTGAGACGGGTTGATTAGTAGGTGAAGATGAACGACAAGACTCTTCAGCCAAATTAATGTCGAAGACACTGGATTTTTGGCGTTTGATCACTGCTCTTTTGTTATCTTTTTCAGCCTCCAGTCTTTCAAAATATTTCTGGGCATGGCTAGCAACTTGTGTGTGTGTTCTGCTTGGCACAAATTCTTTAGCAATTCCAGCCCAGTTTCCTCTCCCAAGTTTCTCCAATCCAATCAAGAATGCACTGTGTTCATCTTCACTCCATCTTGTTCCCTTATTACTATTATTGTTGTTTCTTCTACCCATGTTGGATCTTGAACTTGAACTCCCAGAATTAGTAGTGATCACAACTCCAAATAGTTTAATGCTATTACTACTGCTGCTAACTTTCTTGGTTCTTGAAATTCCCCCTCTTCTTTCACTATGGATTTCTTTTGCCATTCTCATTACGTACTCTCTTTTTGCAAATTGCGCACAAGAGAATTGCCAAGCATGTACTTAGGAATCCATTATCCAATTATTTATAAGAGGTAATGTGTTAACCGTGTCTTAACATATGATGACACGGTTAGGGTTAGTGTACCACATTAGGAAACTAGGGATAGTTAAATTAATAGGCAACATATATCAAGGGCGACTCTAGTGAAGCCCTTGACTTAGGCCCCGCCCAAATAATTAAGCCCCAAAAATAAAAAGTACTACTACTATATTATTATATAATATATACTCCATAATTTATATTTATATAATTATTAATAAAAGATTTCAAATTTTAATAATTTTTAAAATTTTGTAGACGTAAGATTAAGTGAGTTAATTGGAAAAAAAATTCTCACTAAATTAAATAACATATTTACCTTCTCATCAATTTTATTTTTATTTCTTTATGTATAATCTTTTTTCATGGTTCTTACAATTTTACTTTCTAATTTCAACTTCAATTCTCTAAATTAACTATTTCCATTGGTCACATTTGATTGATTCACACACCAAAAAGCAAGTTCTTTTTTGTCTCATCTTTTTTAACTAAGAAATCCCCGAGGCAAATATCGCAAGGTTCAAAACATGATGAATAACGGGCTCACCATTTACCATTTTCATTTAAGGGAAGAATTCAATACCATATGACGTGCGCCTAACTCATATATCATGAGTTGTGCTCTCACCACTATATCAAAGTCATGTAGGTTTTTTTTTTGCCTCAATAATATATGGATTTTATAAAAGACGTTTCAGGGTCTGTTTAATATATTTTGGTTTGGGCCACCAGTTTTGTTGAGCCACCCCTCATTGACAATCAACAATTATTTACAGACTACTGCCTCACTATAAACGTGTTGTTCAACCGGCTTCATTCACATTTGGTAACTGAATGACAAACTCGCTGCCTTTAATGCTCTTGTCATTGTTGCCTTATTTTAAGTGAAACTATAAATTTTATCGAGAATGTCAGGGCGGATAAGTGGCTCTAGTAGGAGACTAGTAAAGCCTTGATTTAGGTCCCCCAAAATTTTTAATAATGGATTTTATAACTTTATTTCAATTTAGACAATATTAATGTTTGTAGAAAAAACTTTTTAACGGCCCGTATTTTCTCTTGTAGATATTTTCTCACATTTACGAAGGAACTGGTATGGTAATGATGTCATCTCGTATCCTTTCGTGGCAGTAAGTTTGCAAGTCTTTGATAATATTTGAGTGAGTCACAAAACTTTTTAACGGCTCAAAGTTTTTTTCCCGCTACTCTATATGTTTAGTAAGGCAAATAGTTTTCCTTTGTTGTTAAAAACTTGTCTGTTAGACTGTATAATTTCTTTAGCCTCAGGTTAATGCTTTTAATTGCATGATTGTTTATAACTCCTTGGATGATTATAAGTTATAGTTATACTTTTATTTGCATATTCCTTACAAGTGACTTCACCCTTTTGATGATGACAAAAGGGGAAAAAAATAATATGTACAAAAGTTCGAAAAAGGTAGAATGTATAGAGACAGGGGGAGTAGAACTGAGGAATGCATAGAGTAAAGGGGAGTTCACACTTGATGTACTACATGCATTTCGAGAGGAAGACTTCAGGGAAGTAACCAGTTTGTCTAGCTTATCATTGCCTGTAATTAAGTCTTTGATTAAAATTTCTTATTTTGTACTCAATGGTTTGTCATCATAAAAAATGGGGAGATTATTAGCTTCAAGGTTTCACGTATTAATTTTGGTGACAATAAAGCAATATAATTATTAATCAAAGAACATTTACTTGTGGTAATCTTATTTTTGTACAGGTTTATTCAAGAAAGAATATGCTGGTAAAGATCCAAACAAATTGGGAAAAAGAATATCATGTGAAAAATTTAACAAGTTATTTTCAGAGATTTAATCTTCAAGCGTCATAGAAAGAATAATATTTGAAAGTCCAATTTCAATTATAGAATGACTTACTACAATATCAGAAGAACAATCTACGAAACTTATGGATGAAAAGTTTTTTAACATCTTAAAAGAAAAGTTGCTAATCGTGGAGAAGATCTATTATTTTATGGAAGAAAGATACCATATGGAAGAGATACTATAAGACCAAGGAAGAATATATTTTGTACGCGGTGAAAATCAGAAGACTTGATTTTCGCCATCAAGACAATTTCGGAGGCCTTCCTCGAGACCCCGAGGATGGAAGGCCACGATCGAGTCCTAGGCCTCAGGGCTCATCGAGGTCCGAATCAAAGGAAGCAGGGTCCAAGGCTAGGGTAAGAGAAGATGACTCCGGAGCGCATGGCTACACCCGACAGGGCCGATCTATCTGTAACCTGCTGAGATGACGAGCGATAGGTCGTCCGATCATTCTACTCTTGTAAATAATATATGTATATTTTACCAAGTCCCCTCGCCTAAATAAAAGGGACTCACCCCACCTTGTAAAGGACTGATGTTTCTCTACTTCCCCAATAAGCAATAATATCTCTCTCTATCTCTTTCTTCTAAGTTAACTGTGTTCTTCGACCCCGAGGTCGCCCTAGCATTTTATTGTTCTTCATTTGTTCTTCGTCATTTAGCTCAAGATTGACGGTATAAAGCCTTGTATATACATACTTATTTGTTATCCTCTTCCTGATTACCTTAGATAGGCTCGAGGTAGGCTCGAGGTAGGCTCGAGGCCTGGCCCCGAGGTATCTAATGGCTAGTCCTAAGCCCGGGTACATCCCTTACTGGTTCGATTATCGTTTTGGCTAGTTCGATCTTTACTGCTTTATTTCATGTTTTGCATTAATCACCCTTACAAACTAGCTCGAGAATATATCACGTATTCTTAGAATCCTATTTAAAAATTTAATTATTGTTATCATTTTCACGGTAAATAGTTTGGCGCCCACCGAGGGGCTAAAAATAATAGTGATTATTTTCTTGCTAGTTTCGTCACTTAAACGCACGATATCTCTCACACTTTTTCTTGCCCAAGAATTTTTGATTTTAGGTTAATGGTCAGCTCAATAAGGGAAATCGAGGACGATAACCCCATAGATCGCAAGGAAAACAATGTGGCCACCCTAACGGCTGGCGCGACACCGCGTGACCCCATAACGCATCTAGATCGGTCTGAGTGGATATGGATTCATATGCTACACAACGGGGTGACGAATTCTTGCACTTCGATGACGGCACGCAACACGCTAACCGATAGGAAACCCGAAAAATCCCAGCCCCGGTAGAACGGGAAGTTGATCTTCGTGCTATTTTTGAAATATTGCAGGAACAACGTTTGGCAATCTCTCAGCTACAGAGCCGCCTGGAGACTCTTGGCGCGACAGCACCCAAAATATCTACTCGCTTCGAGCCAGTATCCAAGGTATCGGGCAACGACGAACCAATGACCTATCCTGCAACGGTAAGGATGCTAGAGGACATTATCGAGAAGGTCGACTCATGCTCGCGGAGATTCCTACAACAACCGTCTCCCGGAGATACGATCCCGGGACTCATTTCTCAAAAGTCAGAAACAACGAAATTCCCTGGGGAAGACAGGACCCCAAATCCTCACAGGTACATCTCCACTCACACACGCTCGTTCAGGAACGGCGACCCCCAAAATAGAGAACTCGGGCCCGTCCTAGTGAGGAGATTTAAAGAAATTCCCCCGGAAGAAACCATGTCGCGGCATCATTGTTCGACATCCGACCTCGGGGACCTGATCACCATATTGTCATGATCCGTGGAAGCACACGCCAACGCTATTGAAATAATGCCAGAAGAGCTCAACGCACCAAAGGTCGGGAGAAGAAGAAGAGATAAAATTTCACGGGAAGCCGCGCCGCGCTGTCCTACAAGACAAACGAGACCACTCCTGGTCCCGGATAGTAGGGTGGCACATGCCTTCGCTTGAAACCCAAACAAAGCATACCCGGCATCTCCGAAGCAATTCGAGCAAAGCTTAGTCGAATATCCGGTCGAGGCTTGGTCATATACCAGCAACCAACACCGGACCCAAGTTAGTGCCGCGGATAACCCTCGAGAGATACCCACTGTATCGGTGTATCTAGGCAGATCCCTAATAGAGAAGCCGGCACTGAACGATTGGAGTCATCGTCCACATGGCGCGAACGGAAGAAGCGATCTGAGGCACAACGCATCTCGCGACAACAAGGTGGTGGCCCGAAGATGACACCTTCGAGGAACCCCCAATGATACCAGATGCAGAAAAATGCAACCGGCAAGGAAACCTTGCCCAATAAAGTTCGATTTCAACGTTACAGTTCCAAGCATAGTAGTCACCATAAGCAAAGCCGGGAACTCCAGGTGGCTCGGACCTATTCGACCAAAATCCCTCCAAGGAAACCATGGCCCACCACGAGAGTCACGAAATGATTGGAGATACAGACCCAAGAGAGCAGCGACTATGCCATCCAATAGAGGTGACCACAAAGCATCGCCAAGCAAGCGAACCCGAATCCAGCTCAACGCACAAGGGGAAATCGAACAAAGCAGAGCCGTCAAGCTGCGGCATATCGTCACGACCGTTAAAGGATGGCAGAACCCCATTAAGATCTGTGGAACGTAGAATGCAAGTGCCCGTCGCCAGAAGGGGATGATCGCGGGGAGTATTCCCAACGACATCCTCTCGCTCGAGGAAGAAGGATGCCAAGACTCCACCTCGACATCACATTAATGTATTGGTAATCCCTTCTTTCGTTCGAGCTCATTTTCAAATAAAACATACATTGTTGATTACAGGTATATCAGCCAAAGATGTACCGACAATACCGGGCCAAAGCCAATAGGACAGTCCGGACCAATGTCGCCCTCGCGCCGGATCGCTAATGTGTCCCCAACGGCGATTGCCACAACATCCAAATTGCTTCCCTTGCGCGGCCCGCCCGAGCTCGGGGTAATACGTTAGGTGACAAAGGAGGCAGACTCTTTGTGCAGACAATGGTGAATACATCGCCCGGGGCGCAACCTCGGCCCTACTCCTCCAAGGGTGTGAAACTCCATGATAGACGCAGAGCCTCAGCATCTGGCTACAAGCGACAGAAGGATATTCCTCGCCTTACGCCCATGACCGGCGGTATCCTCAAATAAGGTCAATGGGTAAGAGCACTCGCGTCTTCGACCCAGCATGGCCGAATGAGGAATACTGCTGACGAGGGGCATACTCCCAGGAACGCAACATCATTTTATAATTTCCCTTTTTTCTTTTCTTGTTGCTAATTTATACGCGGACAGCCAGCTAAGGCATTCAGCGGTTTTGGATCAAGTTCGAGGATCCGCGGCCGCCATGAGGCCGCCTGGCATTCTTTCCTCGATCGAGTTTCTATCAGGAAGAGGGTTCCGCCAATAGGATTATTTGCAGGACTGCACGTCCGCAGGGAAGGGACCCAACAAGTCCGCGATCTCTCTCTCTCTATTTTTCAATATGGAACCATACAAGCGCATCGGATAGCCAAGAGTGTCACACCCATGTAGACCAGACTCACGGCAACAGAACAACATGTATTTTACAACTTATATTTTCGCCAAGCAATAAAGAGTATTTTCCAAGCATTCGACGCCTCGAAGAAAAATATTTCGGCTTATCCTCAGCAAAAAACCTCTACATCAAATACGTCCCGAAACGCTCGGAGACTTAATCAATTCGGCACTCTCGTGACCCCAGGGTCGAGGTTCCGGGCTCAGAAAGCCCTCGCGATGTGGCCCCAAGACTATCAAAAGGTGGTATTCAGGCCTAAAACGATCTGATATATTCAGAGACTCACCATGAGCAATTCGACAACTTGAACGACCCCAATTTCGGAACTCCGGGCTCACCAAGCCTCCATAAAATAGCTCCGAGTTCACGAGAAGCTGTCTTCAAGCGAACTCGACGACTCGGAGACTATCGCCAATCGCCACGCACTGGAAATCCAAAATTGTAAGACCCTAACGGGCAGCCTCGGCAAAACCAGATCCATTCTCCCTAAATTGTAAGACCCAACAGGCATGAATGTAAGACCTCAACAGGCATGATAAACTGTAAGACCTCAACAGGCATGGCAAACTGTAAGACCTCAACAGGCATGAAAAATCCCGCATTTTAGGCTACACATCGTATTTGTAAGAATCCCAAAAGGGCATACCCTCGGTGTGGATGCCTAAAATTGCTTCTCGGGATAAAAAATGGCCCTGGCCAAATGCACATGACTATGGTTGGAAAGGTTGCTACAGCCCAAAAAATGCGACTCGTGGACGCCCAACTATTGCTAAAAAATCCTTCGAATCTACTTCGGAAAGAACCGGTTAAAACACAGGCTTCCCTCAACAGGCAAAAGACGAGTCTCAACCATGTAGGCTCCAAAATCGAAAAAGAGTCGATCTACTTGACCTATGGGCTATAAACCTTCCGAGGTGCTCAATACGTCGCCGATTACAACTTGAAATCGAGGTTTTTTTAGAAACGACCATGGGTCAGGAAAAATAATCAATAACACCTTAACGAGAGGAAAACAAAGCCTACAAAAGCCTCCGGGCCTCACATGAAACAGCGTAAGTGCCATTGTCGCCAGCTAAGCAAAGCCTCTGGGCTTCACACCGAAAGGTCTCTACGACCATCATATTGAAAATTGACAACTTGAGGATTAAAGTGAGCTCGAATTGTAACTCGATTCAGAGATCGGATCCAAAAAGTTAAACTAAGCAAAGCCTCCGGGCCCTATATCGAAAGGTCTCTACGACCAAACAGCATAAGTGCCACTGTCGCCGGCTAAGCGAGCCTCCGGTCCCTATATCGAAAGGTCTCTACGACCAAACAGTGTAAGTGCCACTGTCACCGGCTAAGCGAACCTTCGGGCACTATATCGAAAGGTCTCTACGACCAAACAACGTGAGTGCTGCTATTGCCAAATAAGCATGCCTCCGAGCCTCATACTAAAAGGTCCCGATGGCCTAGCAACCCAGAAGGTTATCAAAATGCCCAAGGGCGCGAAGCAAAATGCACTATCACCAACTGGAACCTCCGAAAGGGTCAAAGGCTAATTGGAGCTCGAATCACGACACGATTCAGAGACTGGACCCAAGGATTATAGCACGCCCGAAGGTACGACATGAAGACCATTATCTTCTAACTTGGAGACTAGCTATAAGAAAATCGCTGAACGCCCAAAGGCAGAGAACGAAAATCGTTATCACCAGCCCAAACAGATTTAAAGGTAAATTAAGCCCGAGTCAGGATCCCGACTCGGAAACTGAACCCGAGGGCAATTCAATCATCATACGCCTAAAATCATGGCTCTGACGATGCTATCAACAGTCGCAACAAATCCCCAGGCCACGCGCCCGTAAGAACGCTTCGGTCCAGGAGCACATAGGGTCATCACCCTCCGCCCATGAAGACGGGAAAAAGCCGAAAGTCCAATCAGATTCGAGCCATAGCACGACTCAGGGACCGATCCCACAAACCAATCTACGTGATAAAGAGCAACGACAGAAAAAAGGTACAAAAGAATAACGCTTTGAAATTCTCCTTACATTACATATGACAAAAACATTCTCCATCTATAGGCACACTTTGCGCGCGCCATAAACCAAGATACAAAATAGTAAGAGCTATATTTTGTGCCAAGAGGTTACAACCCATCAAGATCGTCTTCTGCATAACCCGCGAGGAGTGACCGAGCATCACGCTCGTCCGCCCTTGCTTGAGCCAATTCCTCCAAGAGGATAAAGCCTCTCGCTCCAACTTCCTCGAACACTTCTCTCCGGGATCAGCAGCAAACATATTCCTCGACCCTTTTCTCACGATCAAGGGCTTGGCTCAACTCGGATTGGGCATAAGCAGACTCCTTTATGCAAGTCGCCATCTCACGATCCGCCCCGGTTCAGCTCAGCGCCGCTTCCACCCGGGCATGAACTATCTCGCCCATAACCTTCAAGAGTTCAGAGTCCAGTTTCTTGATCATATCTGTTTGAACCTTTGCATTACTTCGGGACAAGTTAAGCTGGGCCTCGAAGGCAGGAATCTTTGCTGAAGCACTCAGCCCGCACCTGGCCCCTTAGTTCCTCGCAAGCTGCCCTGACACGGTTCGCCTTACCCTTGAGATGCTCCACGGCCTCTGTCTTTTTTTGCAGCTAACACGGCAAGAAGAAGTTAGCCTTCAAGATTAAAAGGAAGCAAAGAACGCACTGCGGGAAGTTACCTGCTCCACTAAATACCTCTCATAGTTCGAGTTCCGATACGCCTCATATCGCTAATGCTACAGCTACTTCTTTATCCTTGCAAAGAAGCCTAAGGGATTCTCCCTCATCCCAAACCCTCTAGAACTTGGCCCTTTGGCGAAGAAACTCGGACTCTAGCCTATCACAGGCCTGCGCAGGAAAGATTTAATGAGGGGAGAAAGATGCGGGGCACGAGAGAATTATGCGCAAACTCACCGCAAAATGAAGATGGCAAGTTTTCCCCAAATCAGAACACACTCCTGATAATACCGCTCCCGCAATCGCGGAAGAACCGACTCCGGGCACAACATACTCATTCGAGGGAGCCACTCACTGAGAAACAGGTAACCCGGGGATAGCCAACTCGGGTGATGCCCCATCTCAGAAATACGAGCTCGGCAAGTGCCACTAGAAGCTCCTTCACATGATGGGTCCCGGAACCTCTTACTGCTACTGTCTCTCGGCTCAAAGGCCGAAGACTCCAACTCCTCTGTAGGGAAGTGCTGCCTCGCCTCGAGAAGTCGCCCGATATCTACAAAAACAACGCCTCTAGCACAAATGAGATAGAGAAATGCTGCCTCAGGAACATATCGACAGAAAAGAAAAGCTACATATGCACATACCTTGATGATCCACTCCCTACCTGATGTGAGACATAGCTTGCCACCTGCGTTCATCGCAAGATGAATGGGTCACCAGCCTCCGAACCCAGCCGGGCAGATTGTGAACTTGGCCCGGCGCCCACGAAGTTGCTGCAACAAAGGGAATAATACTAATTACTTGGCCGATTTTTGCTATAAACAAAAATTGAAGGAACGGAAAAGCGCCTCACTTACGTGCGTAATTCCACCATTCGGGAAACGGCAGGAACTCCACAGGCATGACATTGGTCATCCTAACTCGGACAAACCAACTGGCCCACCCTCGATATCCACCTTCATCATCATTAACGACGAAGGATGTGGGGGAGCGATCCTTCAAGGTTAGCAGTCCTCGATGGTGGAAAGATCGATACAGCCTGATGAGATGGTCAAGCGTGAACTCAATTCCGGCCTTCTCCGAAAAAAATCTCATCATCAGCACCGTCCACAAAAGCGACAGATGAATTTGCGCCAAGGTAACCCAATACTTCAAGCAAAAGTCGAGCACGACCTTATCAAGAGGGCCAAATGCAAAAGGGTATAAATACATGCTCAAAAACCTATCAGCAGAGTCTGCGATGCCTTCACGATGGGAAAGCACCCACGGTGTCATCCCCTCGCTCCACCCACAATATCGCCTCGCCATCTCTAGGTATTCCTCTCTCATCAAGGACGTCGTCTCCAAAGCGAAGCCCTTCGACTCTCCAACATCGGGAACGGCATCCCCCGCCTTTTGCCTTAACGGGTCCGAAGTGGTCGCCATAACTGAAGCAGAACTAACAAAATAAAGCAAAGAAGCGCAGACGCTTTTTGCACTTTAGAAGATAGGGAGCCCTATGGTGAGATGGGAGAACAGCTGCCCAAAAATAGCAAAGCCTTGCAAAGAGGCTGAAGCTACACCTCTTATATACAAAAGACAATGGCAAAGTCACCTACCAGTTGTCAGCTCCAGGAAGCCAATGGCCTCGATACGGATCGACGAGTCAATATCCGACCCAAGAGACATCCTCCAATAGACAACCAAGCTTGAGGATCCACATGAATTATCTCCATGCTCCAGGCAACGTTTCACATTTGGAACCTCCGTCCACCAAGAAGCAGGGTCACAATGAGCTACATGGCGCTGATGCCATATGTAAGGCGCGCGCTCGGGATCGCGATCCTTTCTCCGGAGGAGAAAGCCCGGAAAGCTCCAATCTTCAAATCTCGATGAGGCCCCGAGGAAGCACCCCGCACATAGGCAAACTCCTGGGAGTCAACCGTACACTTTTTGAAAGAGTTGCCCACATTAAAATCAACAGGACCTACCAAGGCATCCAAGAATGACCTTCATCCAGGGTATCGTTCCTAAAAGCCCCAACATTTGATGCAAGATCTAAAAACGAACCAGTAGGCCCCGACAGCTCAAGCCTATCCGGTCGGTCCCGCATCAAACCAAATGAACGACAAAAAATTAGAAAGCAGGAAAAAGCCTTGCCAATCAGCTGGGGACCGAAACAAGCTACAACGGCCTACAAGTAGTAGGAGACATTTAAAAACCCCGAAAGGTGTGAAAGCAAACAAGGGCCAAAGGAAAAGCAGAAACCTATCCCATATGGCCTAAAAGGGACCGTCCACGCCCAAACCAATAAGATCTCTGGAGTACCCGAAGATAACCTACATCCAGAGTAGTGCCCCCAGAGGCCCCGGAACCCAACGCGCGATCTCTGAGTAACTCGGGAGACCCTTACGAGCACCCGCCCATTAGATCGACCCAAGGTTGTCCCAAGGGATGGCAATGGGATCGGAACGAACACATATTAATCGGTAAAAAATCAAAGCAAAATGCTCCCATCCAAGATAAATATCGGTGATCAGCAATGCAAAAGAATGCATTTGAAGAGCCTCGATGGGCATGAAAGCATAAGGAAATAGAGCAAATTAGAAAGCAAAAGTCAACAAAGTTCATTTCTCATTTATGAAGTTTACAAAATACAAGAACCCCCGAGGGGTCACAACGTTCGATTACAAAGCCCAGAAGGGACACCACATGTAAAGTACAAAAGCCTACAAAGGGTTCCCAATACAGATGCGACAAAAGAGAGTATACATGAAGAAAAGACCTAAGACCTACGAGGACATGCCTCCGACAGTCTTGCCCCGGTCCTTCAAAGTAGCACTTCAAGGACGAAGACGAAAAAGAAGGTGAAGGGAGTAGGAAGGGATGAAAGAGCACAATAGCTCTCCGAAGCTCGAGGACACTCATTGGCAAAGGAAGCACCAGAGAGACGATGGGCCGAGCAATCCTCGATCCCGCTTGTACGGCTGCTTCAAATACTCTCCTCCGAGTATCGAGCCGTGAAAACTCCCGGCTCGGGATGAAGCTCTACGTTGGGACGGGGGATGAAGGTGAGAAGCAGTGGGTATTTCGAGCCCCCTTTTGAGCAACGGTGCATAATCCGAATAACCATCTAAGTAAAGGTGAAACCATCTCTCTCCCATCGTCATTTCGAGCCAACGGTAGTAGTAGCGGCCAACGTATATGTTTACATTCAATAAAGGTAGACCCCGATAGGAGGCCTCGTTGTGGCCCGGAAGATTTCCCCCAAATAGCCTTGAGATAGAAAGCTCCTATCATAGTGATCAAAAATAAAAGAAGATGATGGGAAGGAAGAAGCAAAACACACCAGCGGAACTGTTGAGGTGAAAGATGTAGTGCCATAGAACGCCCTCATTTATGGGAGGAAACAACACGGTCATCGATGCTCTGCAAGATTGACCGACGGGTATAATTATTGCCTTCTTGAAAAAATGAATCGACGGTAGCACTTTTGCCTCGATGAGCGGAAGCGACAAGACATTGAGTAGAGATCTACGAAAGTCATCGGTTATGGGAGATTGCGCCCCGATCTGAATCGCCATTATAGCATCGCCGAAAGGAGCTCGAGGGGTCGAATGTCAGAATCATCTCCCATCACTTCGTTATGAGAAACGCGGAGACTATATGTACGCGGTGAAAATCAGAAGACTTGATTTTTGCCATCAAGACAATTTCGGAGGCCTTACTCGAGACCCTAAGGATGGAAGACCACGATCGAGTCCTCGGCCTCAGGGCTCATCTAGGTCCGAATCAAAGGAAGCAGGGTCCGAGGCTAGGGTAAGAGAAGATGACTCCGGAGCGCATGGCTACACCTGACAGGGCCGATCTATCTGTAACCTACTGAGATGACAAGCGATGGGCCGTCCCATCTTTATACTCTTGTAAATAATATATGTATATTTTACCGAGTCCCCTCACCTATATAAGGAGGACTCACCCCACCTTGTAAAGGACTGATATTGCTCCACTTCCCCAATAAGAAATAATATCTCTCTCTGTCTCTTTCTACTAAGTTAACTGTGTTCTTCGACCCCGGATTCGCCCTAGCATTTTATTGGTATTCATTTTTTCTTCGTCATTTAGCTCAAGATTGACGGTATAAAGCCTTGTATATACATACTTTTCTGTTATCCCCTTCCCGATTACCTTCGATAGGCTCAAGGCCTGGCCCCGAGGTATCTATTGGCTTGTCCTAAGCCTGGGTACATCCCTTACTGGTTCGATTATCGTTATGGCTAGTTCGATCTTTACTGCTTTACTTCATGTTTAGCATTAATCACCCTTTCAAACTAGCTCGGGAATAGATCACGTATTTTTAAAATCTCATTTACAAATTTAATTATTGTTGCCATTTTTACGGTAAACATATTTTTTATGGAAAAAAAATATATTATAGGTATAGTATATTCTATATTATGGAAAAAGCCTTGGACAACTAAAGAGAATATTAGTTAGCAAGGAAAGTAAATTCAAAAAGGATCCTCTACTACATATTCGCTGAAGTGCTAAGAAGCAAGAAAAGTGTTCAAGAATGAAAAAGGATATTCACCATAATTTGTAGAGGAATAAGAAGCCGTTGAAGATTTCAGACAAGAAAACAAATCAAGAAATATCTATTTTCCATCTGTCAAGACACAAGGAGTGTGATTCTTATTCAAATCAAAGGTATCCATGATTTTAAGATATTATGATGAGTTGCTGGAAAGTATTGGAAAATAGAATTAAGAAAGATTACCTATATAAGGTCCACGTAGAAGGTATATAAAGAAGCTGAGATTCTCGCTTTTACACAAGTAGCAGAACAAGATAAGCAATCAATTACCCGTGAAGATTTGATATATAATCGAGATTACAAGGAGCATTGCCAAACTATCTAAGACTATAAGAAGCTATTAAGGAAAGATTTTTACCTACAATTATTAAGGAAAGTCTAGCAATGCACAAAAGAATATCAATATTTAAAGATTTAGTGGCCATGTTCGGAAAGATTAGAAAGAAAAATTATCATGTCCTGCAATTAAGGAGAGTCCCACAAGGAAAGAATTTCAAGCAAGATAAAGACCATATTTTGTCCAAGTTAATAAGAAGCAATTTAACCATGGATAAAAAGCCACAAATCATATTGATTTGAAGGAGGATCTCATGTCGTGATCAAATTTATATCAAGGCTAGATATGAAAATAAATATTTCTCCAAGCAAACATCAAGCGGCAGTCAATATAAATTGTGGAAGCAAATAATTTCAAGAAGAAATAAATCAAGGAGTTGAGGAATCAGAGAAGATTTACTCACAAGGGTCAAAAAAAGATATTACTCCAAGATTCAAGGAAATAATGGATGCAACGAAGATTGCGAAAATATTCAAAATTCCCTTGGGTCATGAAATAGCCAGAACAAATTGAAAAGGATATAAATAAGCATTTCTAAGAAAGAAGAAAAGTACGCAGCCTTCTATACAATTGTCTATCCAACTACAAGTTCTTTATTCTACTCTTAACAAGCATTGTAATTTACTACAGTAGATTTACTGTGTACACAAAAGAGAGAAGAGAGATAGAAAAATATTGGAGAGGCAGTGCGTCCGGAGAGGTTGTGTCATTGTTTGTTTCTTTAGCGATCGAGTGAAAACCAAAGGGTCGTTGTTGGTGAGAGAGTGAAAATCAACCCTGTAAATGTTGGTGGTGAACGTCGAAAATCACACAAGTTGTACTTAACACAAATTACAAAGAGCTCAAGAGATAACATCCTTGCAACCCAAGGAGACTGGATTAGTATACCATATTGGTTCCGAACCATTATAAAATTCATGGTGTCATTTATCTTATTGCTCTCATATTTTATTATACACCTTATTATTTGTTGTGAGTAGTATCGGCATAAATTGAAATGCTAACAGTTTTGGTGCAGGAAGTCTCCCCATGAGTCGACTAGGTTTGAAGAGTAGTCGAGTAGAAATTTAAAAGGCTACAATTTACCCCCCCCCCCCCCCTTTTTACTTTCATTTTTCACATATGAACTTGAAAAGAATGATGATATCAATATGCAACATATTCGTTCAAGTGATTATATGGCTGATTTGTTCACCGAATCTCTACCGATGTCAACCTTCAAGAAACTAGTGTAAAAGATTGAGATGTGAAGGCTCAAGGATGTGAATTGATGCTCTCATCAGGGGGAGTTAATATGCGTTGTACTCTTTTTCCCTTACAAAGTTTTGTCCACTGGGTTTTCCTTGCAAGATTTTTAACGAGGCAACGAAAAGGCGTATGTCTAAACATGTGTACTCTTTTTCCTTCACTAGGATTTTTTTTCCTCATAGGATTTTTTTCCTACTAAGATTTTAACGAGGCACATAATTTATGAACATCCAAGGGGGAGTGTTATAAGAAAAATTAAATTATGGTGGATGTCTACTCTTCTACATTATTTTCATAACCCACACTACTCTCTAATTCTTATGGAGTTATGATTGTAACTCAATGATCTTCCTCTCAAATGCTTAATGACATGCTCAATGACATATTTTACAATAGCGATTCTTCCCTTTTCATACATATATAAAGGCCTCGAAATAGATAGGCAAAGACACATGATTGAAGAAGAAAATCTCTTCCTCTCTCTATCTCTATTTCTTGTTCATGTTTTACTAAATTGCTTTTATTTCATAACAATTTTTTTTATTTTTGATAAGCCACATTATTAGTGCAAGTTATGGATGAATTTGACTGTACCACTAAATAGTCCTTGAAAAAGTTCGATTACTAAAGCTTACTCCTTTGACACAATGATACAAACTCACCATGTAAAAGGTCTTTGTACAAGTAAGAAGGAAAGCTGAAAGGTGAAACAAAGGAGTTAGAAAAATCAGCTTTGAGTAAACTAAGGGGACTGAGTCCTCAGATTGAAACTTATTATTTTTTCCAAAGAAAAGGGTCTTCCGACTGAGCACGTTGACTGACTTATGGATGGCTTCTCATTTTTGTGGAGTTTTCCTGTTAGTATATGCTCCTTCACTCAATACCAATACTTGTATTTAATAGTGGTCACTGAGTGGATGACATTGTTAGAACATGCGCAGCGGAAGCAAACAAACAACCAGATATCAATTACATGTAAACTAGACAACGCAATAATAACGAGATCAGGAACACTAATCTCTTGAAATAATTGTACAAATTCTCCAAGCAGCAAGAATTCAGGGTTGTAGCATTCTGCTCTATGCCTAGTAAAATCTTGAACACTTTTGTTTTTGGATAGGCAAGAACAATACAACTCTAGGGTTTTTAATAGGAGAAACCTGTCTCCTTTTTATACACCAAATTAAACCCTAAAAGAGTTATTTGTTATTGTCCAATTTATTAGGCATATACTAACTCTAAATAGAGTCGTACCTTTTGATAAATCAAAACAACAAACAAATCACATTGATCATAATAATCATATCAAGATTAGGAGTATAAGCTCATTTAATGAATTAGAGAAAATATTTTATATGTATTCGGTACAAAAACACATTTTCTCTACTTGGTCCGTTCAATACACACTGAGTATACTAGCACAAGAAGTTGGAGTAAACTTACTCCCATAATCAAGACAAATTATACAATAATCTTGTGCTACAATCAACAAGATATTTTGTCCGATAATATCTTCGATTGTGAACATAGTTTATTAATTATGAGAACCAACAATTTAATCTTCTGTTTATGAGCTAAGACTCCATACACTAAATTGTCTACTACATAATCAAAAGGACACACATGTTACAAATGATCTATTTAAAATAGTGCTTTATTGAATTGAATAAATTAAATAAACAATTGTTTTCATAAAGAACAAAATATAATACTATGTTTAAACCGCATGGTTAATAGTATATCCCAACAGACATTCCAGTAGGTGTAAATTAATGCGGGTTTTCTTGGCCTGTATATTTGGACATGGATAAGTGTAAAATCAGTAGGGCTGGACTTAAAGCAACAAAAGCTAAGTGAGTGTTGAAGGCAGCATAAGCAACTGGAAAGTAGTGCGAGCTATGGCCATATGTGCCATATAGTCTGGTGGCACATCGTTATGTTGCTGAAAAAGCTAGCGTATGGTCCTTCTGTTAATGCTGTAAGTCATCAGTCATCACTAGACATATCCTGTGAATTCGTTGCACTTGAGATTTACGCCTGTTATGCTATTCATCGACTAATATTCTTAAAAAAGTTTCTGTAAATCCGCGTGAATTCACCATAAATATAAACTCGGTGAATATTTTCAACGATGATCCTTATAACTTTGTCTTCTACCTTGTGCAGATCAATCAGGTTGTTCCACAGAATATGCGCCTCTTGGTTCTATGGAAAAAACAGTATTATCTAATCACCATAGGCTCTCTCTAAAAAATGAACTCGGAATTTTTAGTTCACAACACGCTCGGCATATTTTGGCGCACTTATATGATGTTGGAAAATGAAATATAGATATCAAAGGGTTAAAGAAATTTCTCTCCTTTGCTCTAAGGGCTAGGGGCGTCAATGGATATTTAAAAACCGACTAAACCGATCGAACAGTACCGTACAGAACCGATTTTTACGTTTCTTATAATAAAATCATAGGTTTTTATATAAATCTATAAGCGAACCGGTAATTAGGGTAGATTTTTTATTTTATGAAAATAAACCGTAAAAATACTGAACCGTACCGAATAAACTTACAATGTGAAATTATATTTTATATTAAGTTTAAAAATAATAAAGCATTAAATTTTTTCTGAGTCTTGGAATTATGAAATAATTACAAGACAACAAGTAATTAAACTTAAAATCCTAATTCCTGAACCTATTATGCTACTCCTATAGAAACTAAATTATTTCCAGCATATTCACTAGTAAAACACAAGGTATTGTAGTGATTATGAGTAGAAAACTACAATGTGTTGAATATGTTTCCTTTTGTAAATTTAGATTTATCTTTTGAATATTTAATCTTATATAGACTTTATTCTTGAGACCAAGCTTGGTAATATCTTTCCACTCGTATTTGTTTTTTGTTTGTATTTGCTTAGTCTCTTTTACGTTGACGTAGAATAGTTGATGGATCTATACTCTAGCCATCTTTTATATTTTTTTAATTTATCACCTTTTAAACTGTAAATGTGTCTAGAGAGTTTTGCTAAGTCCTATAAAAGTACGTATATTATTGCATTCTACTTCTACTAGTGTTTTACATGACATTTAAAAAAAATTACCGAATATTTACCGAACCGTACTGATATCGAAGAGAAACCGACATGATTGGAATGGTTTCGAAAAGTCTAGTTTTGGTTATACATAATAGATTAATCAAAAAATTGGTATGATATAAATTTTATAAAATAACCGGCCGAACCGAACCAAACCATTAACACCCCTACCTAGGGCAGAGCATATTGTAACAGCTCTACATATTCTTACAGTTAGAATTAGAAGGTAAAACAATGTATAATGAAGCAGTATAGCTTTGTTCGCGTTGGCCCCGAGCGAAGCACATGCTACCCCTACTAGTGCTTATATATGAGGAGTATTAATGTCAAAAAAGGTACTTGAATTCAGCCTCCAATTGCGCAAATTCCTTTTGGGCATGGCTACCAATTTCTGTGTGTTCTACATAGAGCCGTCAAAATGGGCTTAGCCCATGAGACCAGTCCAACTCAGCCCGCTACTAGGGTAGGGTTGGGCTAAGATATTTTAAGCCCATTTTATAAATGAGGCTAAGAAGCCTGACCCAAGTTAACCTGCAGCCCTTGATGCTTGATTGAGGCTGGGCCGAGGCTGGCCCGCGGGCCTATAATTTATTTAATTAGAATTTTAAATTAAAAAAAGGAAGTAAAGATTTAGAATGGGCTAAAGACGTAAGTCTTGCACCCTAATCATAAATTTTTCTTCCTCAATAGCCAACATATTACTACCGCAACTCTCTGCCTACCTCCCCTCAATCCTCAATTCTTTATCGGTACCTCTTTCTTGATCTTCAGCATCGACGGTTTACTAAAGGTAATTCGTTTTTTTCTCTTGAATTTACTAATGTTTCTATCTTACAAATAAATAAGTTCAATATTTGGACTATTCAATCCATTATGTACATGACTAACGATCTGTTTGCTTCATATTTTATTCCCACGCATATATATTTCTCTACTTACTTTGTGTTTATGTCTATTCTATATGCATCTGTATATGTATATGGATCATATTTAGACTTTTGTTTTTATTTATTTACTATATTTTGACGTCTTTAGATCATTAGATGTATGTGTTGATTTGTGTTAAGTCAATTAATTAAAAATATAAAAGTTAAGCGAGAAGTAACTAAAATAAATTAATGTAAATTTTGTTGCAATGCAAGAAATATATTAATTTATGAAAGGATTAGTCATGTTTTAATAGAATTGTAGTCTGCCTACTTACTGCTATTGGCTTCTTTTATGCTAGAATGTGGCAACTTGAGCAAGTTCTCACTGACACAGTCTTAAAATATATGCGGTTAGAGGAAGGGCTGTTGAGTAGGAGAAACCAGCTTACCATCTGTTGTAGTTTCTTTCAAAAGAAATAAACAGGAGAAAAAGTAAATTGAATCTTGACAAGATAGCTAATTTGTCAAATTGACTAATAGAATTTGATATATTTAAGCTCATAGTTCCCTAAATATATCACGTTTTAAAAGTATCATGAGTCATGACATAGTATTTATGATAATCTGGGCAAAAAAAATAACATAGTAAATCTTAATATTCTCGTTAATAACATATTAAAACTTAACATTCTATTCAGTTAACATGTTAGTAAAAATAAATTACTTATTTGCATGGAATGCTTTAAAGACTTTTGAAGGTTTTTTAATTATAAGTAACAGAGTAGTTTTAGAATGTTGTGAACTAGGTGATGTACTGATAATATGAATTTATCCTTAAATTATAATGATGTTGTCAGATTCCTTTACGATACCATCGTGAATGCACGATTTGGGATACATTTGGTTCAAAAGTTGAGTAAACACTTTAATAACTATTTTCTTACAAAAGTTTTACTAACTTGTAGTGGCAGTGATGTTTACTTATAAACTTAACACTTCTTGAAATTTTGTTACAGGAAGATCAATGGATGATTCAAATGGAACAAATGAGCATATTGAGGACGTTGTGGAGGTAAATGATTCTGCAGAACCAAGTCAGAAAAAAACTAAGTTAACATCAGATATGTGGCTGTATTTCAAAAAACTTGGCAGAGCTAAAGATGGAATTGAAAGGGCTGAATGTAAAGGGTATAAGAAACCATTTAAGGTTGGTTCAACTCCGGGACCCAAAGGTAAAAACTATGGAACATCACATTTGCATCGTCATAAATATCAGTGTCCAATGCTTAAAGTTCATGATTTAGGTCAAATGTTCTTGAATCAAGAAGGTAAAATGCAATCTAGAAAAATAGATGAATGGACACACCGTAGTATCCTTGCTGAAGCTGTCATTAAGCATAATTTGCCATATTCTTTCGTCGAGTATGATAGAATTAAGTCTTGGGTAAATTATATAAGTCCAGATGTTAAGATGTCTTCTAGGAATACTTGTGTTGCAGATGTCAAGAAAGTGTATATCCGAGAGAAGGAGAAACTAAAACAAATCTTAGCTAAAATTCCTAATAAGATATGCTTGACTTCTGATTGTTGGACATCATCTAACTCTGAGGGATATATTTGTTTAACTGCCCAATTTGTTGATGAGAATTGGAGGTTGGTTTGCAAAATTCTTAATTTCTGTCGTATGTATCCTCCCCACACTGGAGTTGAATTGGCTACTGCTATATATGATTGTTTGAAAGAATGGGGCATAGATAAGAAGGTATTTTCGATCACTTTAGATAATGCCACTGCCAATGATTGCTTACAAAATATTTTGAAAGGCCATCTTAGTTTGCAAAAGAGTTTGTTGTGTGATGGTGAGTTCTTTCATGTGCGTTGCTCTGCTCATATTTTGAATTTAATTGTTTAAGAGGGTTTAAAAGCAACTAGTGATTCCTTATTTTCAATAAGGGAAAGTGTTAAGTATGTTAAAGGATCGGATGGGAGAAAATAAAAGTTTGAGCAATGTGTAAAGGAAGTTGGAATTGAAACAAATCTTGGTTTACGTTTGGATGTATCAACTAGATGGAACTCGACATATATGATGCTTGATAGTGCACTCCAGTATGAAAAGGCTTTTGCTAGTCTACATTTAATAGATAGAAATTATACTTATTGTCCTACATTTAATCAGTGGAGAAGGGCAGAGAAAATATTTCAGTTCTTGGAGCCTTTTTATGAGACAACTAATTTGATTTCTGGTTCAAGTTATCCAACATCCAACTTGTATTTTATGCAAGTTTGGAGAATTAAGTGCATGCTTAATGAGAATTTGAATAATGAAGATGAAGTTATTAAGGAAATGGCTTCAAAAATGCATGAAAAGTTTAAAAAATATTGGACGTTATATAGTGTAGTGCTTGCTTTTGGAGCAATTCTTGATCCTCGCATGAAGTTACAATTTTTAAAGTTTTGTTACTCTAAGCTGGATTCAGTTTCTGCACAAGAAAAAATAGAGCATGTGAAAAATAAATTGTACAAGCTCTATGATCATTATGGAAATAAGCAAAATATTGCTGGTGCTTCTTCTAGTACTCTGACTATACCAAGTGAAGAAAGAAGTAAATTCAAAGGAACGGGATTCAAAATATTCGATGTAAGTAATTTTATTTTTCTATTTCTTTTTTCAATATTATTATTATTATTATTATCATCATTAGATCTTAAGCGTATTGTCATGTGTTTAACTTATAGGAATTCAAAGCATTTGAGAATGTATCTGCTTCCAATGATGGAAAATCAGAATTGGATACTTATTTAGAGGAGCCAAAGCTTGATTTTGAGAAGTTTTGTGAAATGGGTGTTATCATGTATTAGAAGAATCATTCTGGAAAATATCCTGACTTATCAGTAATGGCGCGAGATGTACTTAGTATCCCGATTACTACTGTAGCATCAGAATCAGCATTTAGTATTGGTGGTCGTGTTCTCACGAAATATAGAAGTTGCATCCATCATGAAAATGTCCAAACACTTGTTGCTACTCGAAATTGGTTGCACGGCTTTACTCAAACTCAAAGTGGTAAGATTTTTTATGTAAATTTAATATTGTTTATTTTTAAAATATAGTTATTTGTTAATGTTTAACTAATCAACATTGCATATGAATTGCAGATGAAGATGAAGATGAGCATGTTAAGACAACTTTATCAGAAGCGGATTTAGATATGTCTGACAATGTGATGGTATTGGATATGCTATAAGTGCCAATAAAACATTTTTTAGGAGGAGTTTATTTCATTAAGATCTTTTTTATTTTTGTGATGACTGATGTCATTTTTTTAATGATGGTTTATTATACAATATTATTTTAGCAATATTACGGTGACAGTTTGGTTATGGTCTTATGGACCTAAGATTTGATTAGACACTACGTAGTAGGCTAATAGAGTATATTTTGGTTGTTGAGCTTTTATTTTTTATATTTGGTTGATCTATTAATAATTTGGACAATTATTTAGTTTTCTGATTTTAATTGACAAAATTACAATTATGATATATATACAAAGTATTGATGAATTCATAATAAATTTTGTCACAGTTTGAGTTGTAAATGTGTTTCACTTTATTAGTATGTTTTCAAGTCTTTTTCATTTATTTATTAGTCATCAATTCATATCTTGATTCTTGAAGCTTCATTAACCATTTAAAAATAAAATTATTTTATAAAAAAAACTAAAATTAAAGGGCTGGCCCGTCCTAGCCCGCGACCCTCTTAGAGCTGGGTTGGGCTAGCCACTTTAAGGCCCTTTTGCATAAAGGGCCAGCCCGTCCTAGCCCATCAATTTTCATGGCCCGCAAGGGCTGGGCTGGGCTGGGCTGGGCCGGCCCGTTTTGACAGCTCTAGTTCTGCATGGCACAAAATCATTAGCAATCAAGATGATACGATATGGAAATGGATCAACTATGGGAAGTAGTACTTTGTATTTCCAAAAGTGTACATGGGAATTGGGTTGGTTATTTACCTATCAGTTATTAGTTTTTACATTTTAGTCCGATAAGTAATTACTTTATTTTCCTTAAGTTTCTTTTATTTCATTTTGACCCCTAGGTCTTACTTCACCTATTTGTATCGAACTTGTCTTCTTGACAGGCAATGAATGAAAGCTGTTATTTCCTTTTTCTTAGTTTAGCTTAGTTTTTAGCTTTAGTTTCTTCTTAAATTCTCATACCGTATCAGTGGTATCAGAGCATCGATTCTCTGGCCTCTAGGCAACTGAGATGGATCAATTTCTCCCACCATATGACTGTTATAATGACCCACGAGCTAGGCATCCATGGCTGAATGCTATAGTGAATGCTCCAGCTACTGCACTAGGTTCCAGACTTGCAAATCTTCCACATGGTATCAATTATGCACCCTACCAAAGTCCTAATGCTTCAGGTTATTGTAATAGCAGCTATGGAGCTTACTATATGGGGTATCAGCAACAATTTACACCAACAAACCCTCTATATACCTCTCATTTCAGTCCACATCAACCTTGGCAAGCTGGGAGTTCCCCATCGGTCCCTTATGCCTACCAGCCATCGGAGTTTACCGTGGCCTTTTCTAAATTTTCAACTACTGAAGCGGTCCCAGATAGAGGTGTTGCAGTTGATTTCCAATCTAGTAACATGGGTTTCCTCCCTAGCAGGGAAATGGTGAGGACTGATCACTGTTCGGAGTATAATCCTCCACATTTGTCATTTCAGCCGCAACAACCTTGTGTTAACAGGGTCATCCACGATTCTACTCCAATCAATTTTTTTGACTAAAGAGGCGATTCCAACCGTTGCTGATAGAGAAAATTATAACCACATATCAGAATATTCCCTTCCCCTTTTGCCATTTCAGCAGCAACACTTTTGTTTTGATACCGTCGTTGAGAGCTCTCTTCCATCCGAATTTTTGATTGATGATGGGATTTTGAAGGGTAGCAATAGCAGCATCTCCATTCACGCAAATAAAAGACGAACAAATCTCATCGATGTTGCGATTCTAGAAGTTTCATCGAGGAAAGAGATGTTGGCAGAATTCGGGTAATGGAAAGAGGAACAACATTCCTCTAATGAGCACCAGATGTTTGGCGGAATGCCTACAGATAAGGTACTGATTCCTTCAGACAAATCAATAACTATATCTGAAGGTCGATGGGAAAATGAAGCATTGGCTGTTGAGGAGGAAACTTCTTATGAAGATGCTGAGATGGGAACTGGGCAAATATAAGCTAATTTGCAAAGAGAAGGAATGCATAACTGGGGAGCTAGAATCAACCCCAGCAATGTATAGTAAAGTCGAGAAGAAAGTGTTTGATGAAAGTTCTCTGAGAGTTGATAAAAGCAGTATCTCCTTGCCTATATTGTCAAAGCCATCTTTGAACATGAAACAACCATCACAAGTTTTCATTGTCAAGTATCCAAATGTTTTTTCTTTCAACAGTGTTGGAAAGGAGTATGTTACCAAATTTGGCCAGTCTATAGCTCCAACTAACTCTACAAAGAAGGAAGATGAGGTGTTAGGTGAAAATGTTTCTTCAGGTATCATTCATCCTATTAAGCCTCAAACACTTGATTGATCTAGTGACTTCTTTAGAGATATTGATGGCTGACCCGCTCCCTGAGGTAAACCATGTTAATGAGTTGAAAAGTAAAGAAGAACTGAGTATCCATCATATTGTAATTAACAAGGAATCACACGATGTGGAGGTGGTGGTTAAGGTTGAATGTGTTCTTCCCATTGTTAAACCTGAGATCCTTGTTGATGGATCAGATGACATAAACAAAAATACTAATGCGACAGAGCATGTTCCTACTACTTGCTACAAGGCTCTCAACGATTACCTTATCTTCTTTGAGTCTACCTGGTTGAAGCCTAACATGTTTACTTTTGGATATGAATTTTCTAAAGTAGTACCAGGGATAATTACGAAGTGCACTGTAATTGCATTGCGACATATGTTTCCAGCTATTGTTCTTACTTAGTTGTCTTATCTGGTGGTACATCACTACTTATATGGGATCTCGGAATTACTCTAGGTAACCCTGTTGCTATAAGTCATTCATATCACACGAGAAAACTGATGCACTTAGTGAGTGGCTCAAGTTCAATTGGTTCTATTTCAGTTGCAACTATTCTACTCTGTTCTCATTTAGAACCAGGGGGATGCATTAGTTTTTCAACAAGCTCTTTTGGGTCTCCCTTTGCCTTACATTTTTCCCGAAAATATTCCTGCACTGGATTACTAGTTACCTATGAGGGCAAGCCGGAGGCCAGCAGTGTGTTAAATTGCATTGGGTGCGTACATTCTATCACATATTCAATAGGGAAATCCCAAGCTCAGGGATATATTGGTGGTAGTGGAACTCCAGAGGTGATGACCATCCGTTCGTGGTTAGGCTCTTATGTTTTTGTTGTTCACCCATTCGTAGAGTATTTGCAAGATGAGAACAATGGAATTTAGTCAAAGTGCCATGACTATGAGCTCGAGCTAGAAATTCAGTTTCCTAAACTTGTGAATAATTTCATAGAAGTTGCTGCTTATATACCATTGGGAAAGGAGACTACTCTTGTACAAAATGATATTACTGTTGTATTGAGCAATTCGTGCAGCAAATTGATACAAAGTTCTGCTAAATTTATTGTCACCTTCCTGGAGACATACAATGCAAGTTCCAATCCTGATTTTAGTCCTGACAAGGCTGCTCACTTGGGAATATGGCTTGTAATAGCCAAAGAAGCTGATGTTTGTCGATTTGCAATGAATTATCTACATATGTTTCATCATCATCAGCTGTTTTATCATTTGGTCATGTCTATTATTCTAAGTGCACCTGGATTCTTGCTGTTCAGGTTCTTAATTCAATTGCACCAGAAGAATGAAATAGAGCTTTTGATAAAGAAAGCCTTACTGAAGGACTTCTCTCTTTTTAATCTGCTTGATGAATACAAGTGCTCTATTGGTTTTATTGAGGAATACAAGCAGGTTATTAACTGGATGAAAGATGGTTCTTGTATGGTATTGTATGTCGTAAAAATGGATGTCTCGTTAGTTTTAAAGTTCATAGAGCTTCCTAAGAGGGAGAGGCAGAAATCTGTTTAGATGAGGAAGCCTGAACATATCACAAAGGAAGAGTATGTTGCTTTCTACAAGAGCTTGACTAATGAGGGGAAACAATTTTTCGTGAAGAATTTCTCTATTGAAGCACAATTAAAGTTCGAAGTTATTTGCTTTGTTAACGGGCTCGTTGTGACCGATTTGACACAAGGATGAAGGCTACCAATACCAAGTTGCATGTTCGTCGTGATTTGAGGATCAAGGGTAGTGAAGGATTGATTTATGAAGATTTAAGCTCTATGAAGAACTTGGTTCTCCTGCTGTTTTATGATCCTAATAGCCGTGGAAACAAAATTAACCGAATGCTGAAACTTCGTACGAGCATTGATGAGAATATCCTCAGGACGAGATTCATTGGCAAATTTGAAGAACATGAAGGCTCTAACATTCTTTCTACTGCATTCTACATGTTACTTGCAAAAAAAGTTCACATAATAGCATCTGGTATTGGCAAAAAGGGGTTTGAGCAGCATATTGGTCGAATTGAAGTTTTGAACCAGAACATAGCTATAGGAGAAACTTGCTTGCATTTTGAGTCAATGAACAGTAAGTGTAGAATTGTAGAGCACTTCTTTGGGGCCAGGGCTACCCTTTGTTACTAGCTTTGCAGTCACAGTCTTATTTCTTGGCCAAATCAACCAGATCATTTATTTTAGTGACAAATCATGAAATGCAGTGTTTTGCCATTAATTCTTCTCCCTCCTTCAACATATGGACTTGTGAAAGTGTGGTTACTGATGGTGAATATTTTGAAATACTGCTCATATTGTTTCCATTTGATCGTGGATGGATTAAGCTCCTCACCCTTGAGGACAAGGGTGTTGTTTACGGGGGAGTACTGATACGATATGGAAATGGATCAGCTATGGGAAGTAGTACTTTATGTTTCCAAAAGTGTACATGGGAGTTGGGTTGGTTATTTACCTATCAGTTATTAGTTTTTACATTTCAGTCCGATAAGTAATTACTTTATTTTCCTTAAGTTTCTTTTATTTCACTTTGACCCCTAGGTCTTACTTCATCTATTTGTATCGAACTTGCCATCTTGAGAGGCAATGAATGAAAGCTGTTATTTCCTTTTTCTTAGTTTAGCTTAGTTTTTAGCTTTAGTTTCTTCTTAAATTCTCATACCGTATCACAAGAATGCCATGTATTCATCCCCAGTATCATTATTTACTGCTGCCTACGTTCTTGGTTCTTGAAATATGCCCTGTTCTTGCACTATGGATTTCCTTTGCCATTCTAATTAAAGGATTTGACCCTTTATTTCCAACGTTGCCTAAGTTGATTTCTAAATATGTCATGTACAAAAATTACCGACTTGAATCCAAAATTGTGCTATTTTAGGGCCTGTTTGATTTTGATTATAAAATTGATATTAGTAATTGGAATTAGTTATCTTCACATATCGTTTAAAATTAATACTAACAAAGATCAAGATAGTGATTTCCATCTGTGCCCGCAGTTTCCTATTTGAATAATATTTGATATTTCAGAGAAATTAATTGTAGATAAATTCATAATTTCAGGTGAGATACATTAATTAAGGTGCGGATAATGGTATAACTAGTTTCGTCACATTATATCAAGGTATCAGTCATACTATTCACACTATAAATAGGTAAATTGTTTCGGTACAACGAAAATGCTGATATATCACTACACAGAAAAAATATGTTTAAAGACAAAAGCAAACCAAATGCATATAAACAAAAGAATCGACCAAGGCAAAACAACTGAAAAATGCACAGTACATTGCCATGTCGAAGCTTTAAGAAATGATCAGAAAGAAGAAGCATCAGTGATTATTCTTTGTTGAAAGAAACACAATCACAAATAGGAGCTAAAGGCATACTTCAACAATTTTGCTACAGTGATCCACCTCCCACATCACAGGGGCAAGTGAATAGATAGCCGATTTTGAGACCCTCATTTAAGGCAATAGCAGAAATATAAAAAAATTTGCAAGTTTAAGCACTTCAGACATACATGATTGAAGTTGCAAAAATTTCGCCTGTCATGTTTTACATATTGCTTATGCAAGCAAACTTCAAACATTTTTATCTGAACTTCAGACATACGCAAGGCAAATATCAGACAGTTATGCCTAATTTCATACTCTACTTAAATATTAGACATATTATCAAACACATTCCAAAGCCAAACTTCAGACACTTATTCGTTAAAGAAAATGGAAGAATCTTTTTATTTACCGACGCCCGAGCCAGCTTAAATTTAAAAAGCAACTCCCGAACCTAATTCTTAAGATCACATACCTGTCGCATAAAAAAGAAAAAGCACAGAAACAGATGCATATATAGTTGGAATCTCCAATGGAGCAGACATCAATAAACTGGAAGAAAGAAATCAATTTCATCGAAGAAAGAAATGAATAAATCAATTTCATGGAAGCAAGATATTATGAAGGGATTTTGTAAGTGTAGGTGTAAAGAATTTTTACTTAAGAGGGAATGATGTGACTCCCCTTATTAACTTCTATTGAGGGATGATGGGGATATTTGTAATTCCACCCATTATGGGTGGTTTTTCTTTTTTTCTTTTGAAAGCCAAGTTTCATGTATTCAGTAAAAAAATACAGATATAGAGAAACATCTCAACCCAAAACAGAAAATACAAGGTGCAACGTAGAGAAGAAACAATCACAAATACTAGATACTACAAAGAGGAGAAAAAGAAGAAGATACAGAGGAAGTTGTCTGAAGCTCACCAACGCAGGCTACAGGTGATATAGCTTAAGTAACATGATGAAAACTAGACAACCCATAAAATTTTTACCAGATCATAAGAGTTTACTCCAGAATAGTCTATGCAATACTCCTCTAATTGAGGTTGGGCTTCTATAGCATAGATATTCCGATGGTTATATAAAGCCACTTTTGAAAGGAACCAGAAAAATATTTGCTTACGAAAAACTTTTGAAAGGAACCAGATTGATATACCCTTTCAATATTTGCTTTACGAATAATATACCCAGAAAACCATGATATATGCTTTACGAAGCAAATGAAACAAGGCCAACATTATCAATATCATTGTGTCCGACAGAGAAGTAGGTTTTTTGGGGGAAGGGGGACTTGGTCCACAGAACAATAATGCCAACTTGCAGTCAATGTCTATATTCTTAAGAATCGCTTAATATATTATACAGGCTCCAAACAGGAAGATAACCCACTTTATGCAGAGTTACATGAACCAATCCTTGAATGCAAAGCTAGCTTGAATCCATCAAAGCTTAGCCATTATACCCCCGTCGTGGCAAGACTTTGTCACTACCCCGTTTTCCTTAATATCCGAGTCGGCTGTGCTGGGAGGAACATCAACAGCTGGGGAGCAATTGAAGAACCCATGAGGCTGCATCATGAACAACATTAATCCACATTAGTTCGGTAACATAGTGACGTGAAGCCAGAAAGAAACAGATTGCTTCAACAAGAAAAGAACTTAAAGGCAAAGCCAACCAAACAAATCCAAAAGCAAGTACATAAGTTCAATAAATCTTCAACCAACACAAACTCAAGGACATATTCAGGGACAAATGTCTAGGTCAGTGCTTGCGATGATTTTCTCGAGAAACACTCTCCAACCATTCCCAGTCCAAATTTATAATGAAAAAGTAAATGGGACAAGAATTAGATAAAACCAAACACTTGTGAAAGGAAAGTTTAAATGGGAATACAGTCCATCAGTCACGTTTCAGATGCTGACCAGTCAAATGCGATTTATATTGTATGTCAGATGACATTGCCAATCAAGAAAGAAAAATGTCATAGCCCAATATTGTTGTACCTGCAGCATAAAACCAATGTGCTCCACAGGCATAACAGGCCAATCTTCTAGGCGCGGAACATGTATAAGTCCAAAAACATACCTGGAAAATTAGAAAACATAGTCAGCACCAGTATAAGCAGAAATACATAATAACGACCTCGACAGAAATGCAGTGTCATCTCAGCGGTTTCGACCTCATGTTTTGTCCATTTTCCCATCATTAAACTCATTTTTGTGCATGTTAACAGCATTTTTTTTTTTTCAGTGGTTCCTCTTTTGCAAGTCTTCTCATTGTGAAGTTCTTTCTTCAGATGATAGCCATTGGAATTACAAATGTGACACACGAGAATGGCCAAAACACAGGATAAAATATGTATTTATGCAGTTTATCATATCAACTAGCATACTTTTAGCTACCATAAGATCTTTAATCTGTAACAAGGAGGATGGACTAACCAAAGAACTATCTGCGTTTCTTCCAGGGATCGATTCTGCTTAGCCCAAGTAGCCAATCCCTCACCAACACGAGGATTTTGATTAGGAAATTCTCCTCCAGGAAACATCTCATCACCAGAGTAAGGGGTGACCCAAAGATTATGCTTTAAGAAAGCAGCTCTTCTCAAGAATTTTGCCTCTGATCCAGCTAGTGGCAGACAGTTTGTACCTGGTACTAGCTTGTAACCAGTCAACTGCCCCGTGCGATTGACTGTTCTTGTATTCCGGATCTAAATATTTGAAACAAAATATGGTTCAACCATCATTTCCAAAAGGAGGCAAAACTACTGCCCATAACACACCACACGTATACAAATACAGAAAACAGTGACAAATAACTTAAATTAGACAGACGATGATTTTTTTTGGTAACAGACAAACGATGGTTCACAAGGTGCAGATGATAGAACAGTAAAATACCACTAGAAAACATGACTTCACAACTACCATAACAAATTAGATAAACATTAACTGTGACAGATTTGCAAAATGTATAACTATGTGCCGTTATCTATAAATTGCAGTATTCTTTGTAAATAGAATAGACAACTTACAGCCTCCGCCTTCAGCTTTTGCTAGAAGGATGAAGGAATACAATACAAACACAAATTTCATACCATAACATTGTTTAGGCAGAGAATAGGAGCTTCAGCATTTATGTAAAAGCATTACATAACCCTTTTAAGCTTGAGTTTATCCTTTGAAAGAAAAGCCTCATCAGCAGGAGAGAAGGAAACTTACAATCCAATGGCGAGCAGTTAGAGGATTACAATCACGCATTGCTTCCAATTCAGTTCTAAGCAACCTCTCTTCAGCATAAAACGCATTATTGTGAACATTATTTTCTCCTGGTGGCTCAACTCTTGCATTTACTTCAACCACCTAATTATAAGAAACCTTACTATCAGATGTCATGTGTAGGTCAATGTCAAAATGAAAGAAGCATTTAGAGAAAGGTGCAAGATATGTATGCGCCTGTAGACAAGAAGTGAAAAGTTAGAGATGTATACATCCATTTAAAATTAGGCAAATCACATTCTTTTGAGAATGAATTAGGCACATCACATTCTTTCATTTTTTTTAAATGAAATTTTAGTTCATCCACCGATATGAGGGTATATAAGGAGGATATTATTTTGTCTACAGCAATGAAATTCAGAGTATTACTCCCTCCGTTTCAATCTATGTGAACCTGCTTCCTTTTCCTTTTTAGTCTGTGCCAAAAAGAATGACCCCCTTCCATATTTGGAAACAATTTATCTTTATGCAATGATTTATAGCCACACAAAATATGTCTCATTTTAAACAAGTTCAAAAGTCATAATTTTTTATCTAAATTTCGTGCCCAAGGTTAAACAGAGGGAGTATTAATTTGGAAAATTATATTCAAAAGTAAAATCAGTATCCCGTATATAAATCCTGTTCCCAGTCATCAATATTTATTTTTTGATAACCATGGTGTCTAGGCCGGCTTAGGCGCACCTCCACTAGTTCCACAGGATACCTGCTACCTCCCACCAACAACAGTGTGCTTGTTCCCCCTTCTTCTTTACCTTGGGGCAAGTCTTTGTGAAATAACTCCGATGAGAAGAAAAAAGAACGCGTTAAGAGACCCTCCTGGCCCAACACTAGACACTCTAGGATCCTTTTTCAAACCTGCTCCCATGACCACAGTCCACCATGGCTTGGACAGATGGGAAAAAATCACCTAGTATTTTTGCCTCCGCTAAGATTTTAAACCTGATGCCTCATGGTTCTCACCCCACTTCATTAACCACTAGGTCACACTCTTGGGTGCTTCCCAGTCATCAATATTTGAAATCGTTGAAGTGGAACATCAATCTCTGCTGTAGGAGCACCAGCCAAACAGTTTCACTCTTCCAGTCCAACAAAATTTGGATGTTCCAAGAATTTTTCCAATTTTAGAGGTGTCTAACAACAAGAAACAGATAGCTATGGAGCAAACAAAGTTTCTAGCAAGAAAGAGATGAATTGAAAAGGAAACCTAAGTTGTAGCTAAATTTCTTGCATCCTGAAGCAATTACAAGACGTTTGCACCCATGAAACCAGAAAGGTCCGATGCTTTCCAAAATGGTACAGAATTCTTAGAAATGTTGTAGGAATTGAATAATAGAGGTGTGGGAGAAGCAATCAGAAAGATCTGGAAGGAGACGAGGCAGTTGAGAAAAACAAAAGAAAATCTTTAAGGTTATACATGCCCCCAAGGCACCAAATTCTCCCTTCCCTTCAAAAATAAAGAAGTAAAAGCCACAAAAAAGGAAGGAACAAATAAAAGGAAGACCAGGAAAGTCAAGTTGGGGAGGATTCCCAAGGGCTTGTGGGAAGATCAATGCAAGGGCGTACTAGTAACCATAAGTCAATATCACTTGCATCAAAGGACATACCTGGTTATGTGCTTCCCCTGGTTTGCAATCAACAGCCATATCCATGCGAGCCACAAAGAAGTGCTGATGTACAGGTGCATACAAGCCAGGTGCAATAGTTGTCCCATATTTTCGAACTTCCCCAGGTAGAAGAGCACCTAAGCTGAGAATTCCAGTCAGCTTAACTTCAGCCTCAATTTTCCCATCCTGTGGTGAGAAATAGGAGATTCATGTTTTAATATCCAAATCTCAAAATCAATATGGACAATAGCTCCACATTTTCTCCTTTTTTACCGGGTCAAAAAGGAACTACGGACTTCTAATGTGATTTAATGTGGCATCCCCCCTTATCAAAGTAATGAGTGTGCAGTTTAAAAACAAGGAAATGCATGCCTAAATGATAAAAGAGATAATGCTACAAATGACGCACTGCCAGCTGAATTTAGCTAAAACAAGTAAATCACACATTGGGAAGATATAATGCAACCAATGAACCAACAAGTTCACTCTTACTTAGAAAGGATAACCCACCTGATAAAAGTGCCAGTAAAATCCATATTCATAGTTTGCGACAGTACAGATGAAAGACACTGTTAGCCGTCGCGAACGTCGTACTTCAGCTAAACCTGTTCTCCAATCTTGATGCTTCCATAAGATTCCATGATCCTCCTCATGTAGGCAGACACAATTTTCGATTGTCTCAACACCGCCTGTGAAGTTTGTAAAATGCGCATCGAAATACTTAATATAGCCTAAGCAATCACAACCCTGCAATCAAAGAAAACATTCGCATGTGATCCCGAAGTTGATCTCACTGAATATAATAAACTGAAAATGAATTAAACAATGCCAATGACATATTTCCTGACCTTCTTTAAGGAATGTGCATTTTTACCAAGCCCATCTTCCCCTGCATCAAAAGCATTTTTCCTGTAATGTGGCTCATTTGGATCCCCATAGGGGACTACCATTTCAATGAAGCTCAGCCTATGCGCAACAGGTCTACGGCCTCTGCTACCATCAACATACGCAACAGAATAGATAACCAGACCCTCCCTGGGGGTAAAACCAATACGAAAGTTCCACTGCATAGGATTATATAGGTTGTCGAAGTCATTAAATCATCCACATAAATACAGAAAAAATGATATATCATGCTCTGTAAATAAGTACCTTCTGCCATTCAACAAAATGCCCACTGACACGAAAGCTAGGACCCTCAGGCTGACTTATAAGAAGAGGTTTAACATCACTTCTGTCAACCCCTCCTCTCGTTTCACCAGGAGTGTAATTTCTCAATGGATCAGCTGGTGGTAACGGAACCACTTTACGATCTTCAAACTCTATCACAACCATATTCTGCATATCAACCAGTATATGAATTCCTTCAACCGGTCGAGCATAGCCATTTTCCATTGGACAGTCGCTTTCAGTTCTGCAAAAGATTAGAGGTTTTCCTAGACGGCGGTTAGGCGCATCAGCCTCACTGAAGTAACCTGCACACCTGAATGACTAGGAGTGTTATAATATATATGTCGCACTATAGAAAATGCAACGCATACTAGGAGATCTCATGCATTTTGTTTACAGAAAGAGGTAAGGAGAAAGAGGTAAAGAACAGAAAGACCAACCAGGCATCGACCATCACAAGTTCCATATCATCAATTCCTCTCTTCTTCATTGCATCACGAAAAGGAGGGAAATCCTTCACAACAGCTTCACATTCAGCATATTCAGCAGCGTCCTACAATACAATTTACATATGATAGTTCTCTTTTGGGTGCAGCAAGAAAACATGGATCTCATTATCACTAGATTTCTTCCATTAGGAAAAAAGGTCACAACTTCCTATAGAAACTAGTGCAGTCAATCGTTTTGTGGCAATCAAGTCACTAGTAAACATGAGCACAGAAGTACTCCAAGTATTAAAATAGCTTTCTTATGGCGTTTGATAAACAATTTGTGGAAAAGTTAATCAAAACACTGGCAATCTGACCTAGCAGCAATGCCTAAAACTTTCAGCATGATATTCGACTTATAAGTTTATCAGAGGCACCTACCATTGGAGGCTGTATATCAGGCACAACCTTAGATGAAATGACTTTGCCACGGTGGTGGCCTCCTCGAGTCACAGCATGAACCTCCGAGAGCTCAACAATCCATATGCTGGTCTCATTTGATTTCTTGTTATAAACAATTAGTCTAGCCTTCCTTGGAGGAAGTTTACTAGGAATTACAGGCCCACCTTTCGTTCTCGGCAACAAAGATGGTTGGAAAGGAGGGAAGAAGTATGCATCAGCTAAAGCAATCACGCTCTTGTCTGGTTCCACCAAAACAGCCTCGACAAAGCGCATGCTATCTCTCACCTATACATCGAAGATAAGTGTTAATTGAACATTGATGATTGGAGAGGCAGAAACAACAACAACAATATTGATAGAGCAAATAATGACCTCAGGAGTACTGCCAGCTGCCCTGACAGTTGCAACAGCCACGGCAATTTCAGCAGCAGTTAGGGGGTCCAAGGGGTGGTGACTTTGAGCCCTCAACAAGGTAGGCAGTCCTGTAAAATTCAGATTATAGCAAATTTCATAAATGAGCCAACAAATTTTCTCAACATTCCTCACACGCAGGCTCTTGATATAACCTTGTCATGCCAAGTTGATTACTAAATATTCCAAATATCTACAATGTCCAGACAAGCCTTACATTATTTGAAAAGTCTCAAGTCTTGAGCTCTGCAATTAAATTATCAAAAATTTGTTCTGTATATTCTTTGGTGCTTACAGCTTACTGCTGAAGTTGTTACAGATTTAAGAAAATATTGAAAAGGCTTACAACACACTCCACTGCGAAATATAAGAGTAATTCATATGCATAAGCCAGAGTAGCCTAAGATTTTTGGCATTTGCGCCGGAAAAAGTTTTCTTGGAAAAATGGAAATAATATTTGGAGGGAGGTAGCAGATAGCCCATGGAACTAATTGAACTCCACGGTTATCAGAACAAAAAAGTAAATAAATACTCCATCATAATATTTGGAGAAACAAAACGTCTCGAGACACTTTGTGAACCGAGAAGAGAAGTCATCTTCCAGGTGCAGAACACTCAAAAACTCATGAGAATACACAACTCTCTTTTCTAAAAGATTATCACATACTCACTTTTTCCAAAAATCGTCCAAACGAAAAGAAAAATGGAAAATGAATAATATCAAGCAACTTCAAAACAAGCAAAAAATCATGTAACTCGTGTAAAGATTGTAAAGTAACAACCACTGAGACAAAAGAGAAGACAGAGAGTGGAGTATATCCCCTGGCCAGGGAACAGAGCAGAAGAGTGAGATTTGTGCTTCAAGTAGATCCACAAATAATACTAAAAAAAACGATAAAAGTCACGATTTTTCACTTTTTTTTCGTTACCTCAAAATTTACTACATGTGAATCGGTGACCAAGAAAGTAGAGTGAAGGATGTAAGTTTTATATGGTAAAGAAAACGTAAAAGGTTACAACAACAATAACAAATCCAGTAGTTTAGCCTTACCCCTAAAATAACTAAAGGCTAAAACAACTAAAATAAGGCTCCGCATAAAGAATAAAAAATTAGCTTAAAATGCCATACGTATGTTTTTCATATATTTTGATGATTTTCAGAAGCACCGAAAGGAAAAACCAGCAGGCACCTACACAACGCAAAAAGGGCATACGATCCACAATCGCACGAACGCAGAGCATGACGTATCACCTTTTGCATGTGTGGCACAGAGCAATAAATTAGTCAAATCATGAAAAAGATACCTTTAACGGCAGGAGGATTTGGCAGAGAAGGACGATCAATGGAGTCGATCACAGCAACAGCAGCAGTAGCAGTGGTTTTGGCGTTGGCC
Organism: Nicotiana glauca; assembly: GCA_026770625.1. Taxonomy (NCBI): domain Eukaryota; kingdom Viridiplantae; phylum Streptophyta; class Magnoliopsida; order Solanales; family Solanaceae; genus Nicotiana; species Nicotiana glauca. The sequence continues at coordinate 110,805 of MU696101.1, read as the reverse complement.
GCCGATCTGGTGGTAGAGGAACGATCGGAAATTTCAGCTACGGTTCCGGCGGCAGTCCATTCCGGCGAAAACTGAGCGGCGGAAGCATTTCGTGAAGGGGAAGAAACCGTCGCCTTTTCCTGAGTTGAGGCCATTCCAATGGATTCGCTAGTTCACTGTAACCGCCGTAATACTTGTCACTGTAATAGTAGTAGTAGTAGTCCTCTGACATACAGCACTTACAATTCTGCCGCTCCGAATCCACAATTCCACCGCCTCCGATTCCCAAAACTCAACTGATTTTTCCCTCTGCTTCTGTTTTTTCTCTCTCTGAGGAAAGTTCTAGAGTTTTAATGGAGAAGTAGGAACGGAGCAATGAAGAAGACGAAAACACGTGAGTGGAGGAAAAATGGGGTGGCTGGGTGGTATTTATAGTCGAGTGCGCAAGGGAAGAAGGAAGAGGACTGGGTGGGTGGGGGTATTAATGGATACGCATACCTCTATTACTAGAACAGCCGAAAAGTGAAGCGTTATAGTCCAGCTCATCCTTGTTTTGGCTCTGTTTAGTTGAAGGATCAGCAAGTAATTGTTTGGTACATTAATATTTTTTCTCATTTTAAATCCTCCAATGGATCTCTAATTTATGTAGGATTAAATTTTTTACTTAAATTGTTAAAGGTCAAGTACAAATAGAGACATTCTAACATATTTAATTCATATTTTTTGGTACGAGCGTTGAAAATTTAAATACCCCTTCGACTTCAATTTATGTATACATATTTGAGTTTAAGAAAAAATAAAAATTTTTGGAATTTATGTTCCTAAACAAGTTAAAAATGGGCCAAGAGTATTTATGTGGTTGTAAAAACTTTTGTAGAATTGTAAGTTTAAGCTAAATTATTTTCAAATTTAGAAAATGGCCATTCTTTTTGGAACAGATCAAAAAGGAAATAGGTTCACATAAACTGGAACAAATGGAGTAGTAAATTTAGATACTTATATATATATGAACTCAAACTATTTTTTTTTTTTAAAAGGAATACTCCCTCTGTGAACATATTTGACTGGATCCGAATATATATATATATATATATATATATATATATATATATATATATATATATATATATATATATATATATATATATATATATATATATATGAACTCAAACTTTTTTTTAAAAAAAAAGGAATACTCCCTCTGTGAACATGTTTGACTGGATCCGAAGTTTAAGAAAAAATAAAATTTTTTGGAATTTGTGGTCCTAAACAAGTCAAAAACGGGCCCAGAGTATTTATGTGATTATAAAAGCTTCTCATTAAGGGTAAAATTGTAAGTTTAATCTAAATTGTTACCAAATTTTAAAAAGAATCCTTCTCTTTTAAACGGGTAAAAAAAAAATGGTTCACATAAATTTAGGTTTTTATTCTTCTATTTGTTGGGTTTGTTATTTAATACGTAAATAATAACAAAAGAGGTGTGAATGGAAAATGGTGGGAAAAGAAATGGAGGGATGACTCGCGACCCGGTCCGGTCTAGCCTGTTTTTCTTTCGCGGATTAATTTAAATTCGTCTTAAATTTCCCGCAAAAATTTCCAACAGCCATGGCTGTTTTGAAACAGTGTCACACCTATTCCAACAGCCATGACTATTCTGAAAGGTTGCAAACCTCTTCAGAGGGTCACACCTGTTCCAACAGCCATGACTATTCTGAAAGGTTACAAACCTCTTCAGAAACATCACCTAGTTAGCTATAAATTGACCTTCAAATCCCAGAATATTTACTTACGAAATTTTTTGATTATCTTCTTCTTCTTCTGCACTAAAATTTCAGTGTGTTTTGCTGCCATCGAGTGGTTCGCTGATCATCGGCGTTTTTGGAACCAACACTCCGGTGAGTTAAATCGTTCTATCCTGGGAGGATATATTCCTTAACCTCGGGTACTTGAGGGAAATAATTTCCTTAAGGACACACTGTGTATTCAGTGGGCTCGATTTGTTCCTTCAACATTTCAAAAATTATTTTGAAGTTCGAATATTATTTTTCAGAATTGTTTCTGTTAACTTTCTGTTTTATTTTTCAGAAAGATTACTATTTTATTTACTTACAGCAATACAGATAAGTAACAATCTTAAGGAAATTATATTTATTATATTATGTATTCTGTCTAAATTTTACTATTCTGATTTAAAGATATAAAAACTTCATCAGGGTATTGAAATTCAGAAAACGATTTGAAGAACATAAAAACTTCATCGTTTTTCTGTAAAACAGTATATAAAAACCTTAGTTGTTTTTATTATGTACTGTTTATTGATTACAGTATTATTTATTGTTTTGCTTTTCCATTAATTGATTTCTTCTATTGTTGACAGTAAGAAATGACAAATGAAAATGGAAATCCTTCTGCGACTGTTGGTGCTACGGCGATAGCATCGTCAAGCCGCATTGTTGTTCCTCCGGCTGAGAAACAAAAAAAATTTTCTGGAACCAACTTCAAAGGATGGCAGCAAAGAGTGTTCTTCTGGCTTACCACACTTGGTATGCAGAAATTCACTAGGGAAGAGCCTCCAGTGCCTGCTGCGAACATGCCGGATAATGAAAAGTTCATGGTTGTTGAGGCATGGAAGCAGGCAGATTTCTTTTGCAAAGGCTATATCTTAAGTAATTTAGAAGATGACTTGTACAATGTGTACAGTGCAATGAATACTTCGATAGAATTATGGGACGCACTTGAGAAGAAGTACAAGACAGAAGATGCATGCTTGAAGAAGTTCGTGGTTGCCAAGTTTCTAGACTATAAAATGATAGACAGCAAAACTGTGGGAACCCAAGTTCAGGAGCTTCAACTTATTTTTCACGACCTTAT